>JAEQML010069835.1:0-17205 GCA_016904865.1 Pissodes strobi | reverse complement strand
TTTTTTCGAACCGTTGTGTCACTTAAAGCGGGTAGCTTTTTTGTGGATGCGACATATACTTTATGCTTATTTTGTGACTAAATAACTGCAAATTTAGCACTTAAAATTAGGGAGCGGGAAAACTTTTCCCGCTCCCTAATTATTAGGGAGCCGGAAAATTTTTCCTTGCGGGCGCACCGGAAATACTTACTTTCTTTGCTCTACAGAGACGTCGAAAATGATAGTTTTCAGAGAGGTATTATGAAAAAATAATTATATTGTTTCCCCGTAATATATTACCGTTTTGTTTTTATTAATATTTAGGAAATTTTTCTCGGACCAGAACACAACTCGGTGATAGACAGCTCGGCATCAAGAATAAGGTAATTTTTTGACTCAATGAAAATTAAAATATTTGTGTCGTCAGCATAACAAATTGCCTGAATATTATTGGAAAAATTGTTAATGTAATTGATTAGATCATTAGAGTAAATGAGATATAACAATGTTCCGAGAATTCATCCTTGTGGAACACCCTGCTGAATTTGATTAATTTTACTAGATATGTTGTTAAGTTGAACAATTTGAGATCTTCCCTCTAAATACGACTTAAATAATTTTAATTATACGGGCTTTATGGTGTACCTTGTTCCATCACATTTTTCCTGCCATCTGTGAAGAATAAGCTTCCAATATGACTCTCAAGCTCAAGTATACTCAAGTATAAGCAGCTGCGTGACATGGCTACTTAAATATCGATCACACTTGTTAGGAGGTTTGGTCGTTATTTTTGATATGTAAACATTTTACGCGGCGGTATGAGGGTAAATCTCGGGAAAATGGGCGGAAGTGTGAAACCCGGATGTGACATCCTAACCATGTGCAGTCCACCTTAGCACTTCCTTGTAAAACGACTAACGGATTGCAAAATTGATTCCCGTCTGGTCGGAAGACATCGGGTGTTTTCGTTAGATTGCGTCCCTATTTTACATATGGTCTTTACGATGCAATGAATTGCTTACAAGTGCTCTGGTTCGGCGGCCCGGGTTCGATTCCCGATGGTGTTTTTTTTTATTTTCTTGAGGTTATATTCGTAAAAAGTTTTTTCTTGATTTTGGGCATGCTTTGTGTTAGTTTTGGCTAGTTTTTGTTCGTTGCGCCCCTGTAGCGAACGAAGCGAGCGGAGGGCTATGCATTAAGTGCAAGTGCGTCAGACGATATATGTGACGGGAATGTGTTTTGCAGGCTGTCTGTAACCAATAGTGTAAAACGTGTTCTTTCTAACGCCAGAATATAGGCAACGAATTCCAAATAAGTGGTTGCCTATATTCAGGCCTAAGGTGGCATTAGATTTTCATGTCGATATAGGATATGTACACATCAGTGTCTCGAGTACTAGCAGACACGCTCAGTTTTTTTAAAACTTTTCGAGAAAGATGTTACTCGGAAGTCCAATCCAGAGCGAGGCAGTCTTCTATAAAAAATATTTGATAGGGTGTGGCATGAGGGACTGTTAAGCAAATTGACAGCATACGGACTACCACCAGCACAGCTTCTATAGCTTTCCAATTTTTTAAGGGATCGAAGCATGTTATTGATGGACATCTCTTGAAGGAAATCCATGCCGAGTTCTTCAAGTGTATGTAATATCTCTCACACTATTCCTGATCTATATCAACGATCGCATAGACAGATCAAACAATTTTATTTACAGCTTTGAAGACGACAGCACTCTTATCTTCATTCATGCCGCAGACTCCATGGCCGCTTCTCGTTCCCAACGCGGGCGAGAAAATAAGATTGCTGTCATCAATGAGGATATGAACGCCATCGTGGAGTGTGATGAGGAAAGCAATGTCCAGTTTGACGCAGGAAGGACTCAAGCAGCTGTCTTCTCAAAAAACAAACAACGCAGGACTTGACTTATTAATGACAGGACAAACACTGACCCTGGCCTCATCATTAAGCTTGCTAGGCGTCAACGTAGTAAACAACATGTCTTGGCGTAATCACGTCTCCCAAATCGCCAAAGCAGCAGCACAAAGGCTAGGAGCACTCTATAGAGCAAAAAAGTTATATACACCTCAACAGCTCTTACTGCTCTATAAGGACCAGATAAGACCATCTCTGGAATACTGATTTCATGTGTGGAGCTCGGCTTCCAGACACGTGCTCAATATATTGGACTCCATACAGAGAAGAACAGTCCGTCTTGTGGAAGGCCCAGAGTTCACTAAAGAACTTAATATCCATGAACACCGACGAAATGTAAAGCAGACATCTGTCCGAGGAAAAGAAATATAAAACTCGTGACGGTCACGACACTTTACAGATTTGGATTGCCAAACCTTTCGGAGTACTTGTGGCTCCTGTGTTTTGATAGCAAGTTCACAGGTTGCGGAGATAAGATTGCGGTCTAGTGAGCCCAACGGAGGTTGGACGTTTACGGCGTAGAGATCAGGATTAGTTGTTAAGAATAGATCCAGGAGGCTAGCAAAGTCTCTTTGACGCTCAGTGATTCTGGTCGGTTTGTCAACCAGCTGAGTAAGTCCGTGACTAACGGCTACTCGTCCGCCATTGTCGTTTTTGTATGTAGTGTTTCAACCGTCGATGTTATGTACGTTGAAGTCTCCTACTATGACAACTTCTGCAGTTGGATAGTTGATCTGCAGAAAATCAATTTTATTGACAAGATTTCAAAAACGCCGTTTGTGTTGGTATTCGCTAGGTGGTCGGTCTATACAGGAAACTAATGAATTTTGTTGCTCCATATGTGTTTAATTTGAACCACATGACGTCGAAGTGCTTAGGTTCGTATATTTCTTCTCGTTGGCAGCATAAATCGTCTCTTATGAAAACAGGTAATCCAGAGTTATGGCGAAATCGGGAGTAAAGGTCATATCCGGGCATAGTCAGGTATAATAAATATTTAATGGCAAATGTTGATTGAAATCTTATCCAAAAGCAACGGCGGCACTGCCAATAATGCGTCTTCCGTTATTATGGACACATCTTTAGTTGTACACCATTTAACGAAATTTTCATAGACTTGATTGCACCGATTTTTAGATTTATCTGGTAACAAACTACTGCACGCAATATTCGCTGCTTCGTCAATACAACGAGAATAATTAATTTCCCGATGCTTCAATAGAGCTCATGTTTTGTTAAACTCTCGCTAAATACCAAAGTTATCAACTTAACTATTCAATAATATTATTATTTGATAAGTGTCAAACTAATAATTTTTAATTGACATGAATGTTACCTTAGTAACGTCCGAGAATAACAACCGCAGAGAAGCGACAACATAAATCCCGCCCAAAAATTTGGAGTGGGAGGTAAACCGGCCAAATGTCATCTCCACGTGCTTGTCAGTTTAGCTTAGTCCGAGATTTGCTTAGTACAGTCGTCGACGACAAAATTTTTGCGTTAACGCCAGTTTCCTTTGGTTTATTATTGAAGTGACTTCTTAAGCGAGGGTAAAGTCAGAAAAAATGAAATTTTCAGGACATGTAGCCGGGGTAAAATGACGATCCTGGATGAAAACTGGACCCCGTACCCCCCAGGCCAGGTGAGGGGGGAGAAGAAAAAAATTAAAATAATTCATTTCGGTAGAACGGAAAGCTATGGGGTCGAATTTTTTATGGTAGGTGCACCTCCTGGGGGGGGGGGGGGCTACCATTGACCATATGGGGGAAGGGGCTCTAATTTAATGGGGGATTTTGGGGAAAAACATTTTTTACCGATCTCTGCAACGGAGCCTCGGATATAAAATATGACGAGTGATGACCCCGTATCACGGCGTCATCAGTGGGGTGGGAATTATACCCCCACCTCCCCGGAAATTAAAATTGATTATAACGTATCGGAACCGGTTCAAATGACTAAAATAAGTTGAGGCTAAGTGAAACTAACCGAAAGTTGCTTCGGCGAGTAACCCAAATTAATCAAATCTATTGAAATTGATTATAACTTATCGGAACCGGTTCAAATAATTAAAATAAGTTGAGACTAAGTGAAACTAAGCGAAAGTTGAATCGACGACTAACCTAAACTAACCAAATCTATTAAAATTAATTTTAAGGCATCGGAACCGCTTCAAATGACTAAAATAAGTTGAGAATAAGTGAAACTAACCGAAAGTTGATTGGACTACTAACCCAAACTAACCAAATCTATTAAAATTGATTATAACGTATCGGAACCCGTCCGGATGTAAAAAGTCAATCAGTTACACGTACTAATAACATATGTCAAAAGAAACAAATAATTATGTATATACGAATATGTCAGGATGGATATATCGTTGTAATGTCAAAATGTATGTTAAAATATATTAAATTCATTCCTTATTAAAATACGACTATGTACGATTCTGTCAATCAAACGTTTTAAGAAAATGTCATATGTGGCAGATGAATATATTCGTCAATATTTCTCTTAATATAGCAGATATCGAAAAAATTGTTTAACAAAAAATTTGTATTTTTCGATGCTCTATCGTTTGGAAATAAAATATGACACGTACAACTGTCACATTTGACAGTTACAGCTGTCAAATTCGTTCATATTAATCTGACATATGTCAAAATACATTGTTAACATTTTGACATATTTAAGTATTATATTTTGACATATATTTTTAATCATTAAAAAATGTTAGCTAATTTTATGTTACATATTATGGATTAATATGACAGTGAGAGGTGTTACATAATTTTTTATTTTTTTACCACTACTTTAACATCGTCATTTGACATATGCCATTTTTTTTAAATAATATGTCTAAATCATTCATTAAATATATATTATTATGACGATCTTCTTAAATAACCCATTGTTTTATGCTAACTTTTTGTGTAAATGTGAATATGCTTAACCAATATTTATCTGTCATCAATTGTATAATATTACGCTATATTTTATATGATAACAACCATATTTGAACTTGATACATGAAAACAATGAAAAAATGTTATAAAAGAACACGATATATGCTTCAGATATATTTTCAATTATCTATAGAACAATGACAGTTGGAATAAATTGGTTTGTGCAGAAAAATATGTTTTGAATTTCTCTACAATATATCTCAATACTTTATTTCGATAGGACCTTTAATAATAAAGTTATTTCGAATAAATCGTAAATGAATCAAACTTTTTCGGTTTCCTATTGTATTTCATTAATTTTTTCTCAGTTAATTATGAACTAAACAGAAAAAAATATACGACATTTTTTGTCAATTACCGATTTTTTATTTAGAAAAATTCGAACCTTTTTCAAAAATGTTATGAGAGAGCGGCGCAGACGCATGTCTGCATCCGTTACGTCAAAGATTTAGTGAATGTTTGAGCCCAACGAAGGTATGGTATTTTTAAGTGAAACATATCAATATGGTGATCATCCACCTTCTTTACTTGTTTTATTTTCGGACCCTATTGCATTGCATTCTTTAATGATTAAAAATATGTCAAGATATAATACTTAAATATGTCAACATGTTAACAATGTACTTTGACATATGTCAGATTAAAATAAACGAATTTGACAGCTGTAACTATCAAATGTGACAGTTGCGCGTGTCATATTTTATTCCCAAACGACAGAGCATCGAAAAATAGAAATCTTTTGTGAAACAATTTTTTCGATATCTGATATATTAAGGGAAATATTGACGAATATATTCATCTGTCACATTTGACATTTTCTTAAAACTTTTGATTGACAGAATCGTACATAGTCGTCTTTTAATAAGGAATGAATTTACAATATTCTAACATACATTTTGACATATTACAATGACATTACAACGATATATCCATCATGAAATATACATCATTATTTATTTCTTTTGACATATGTTAAAAGTACGTGTAACTGATTGACTTTTGGTTAGTTTGGGTTAGTCGTCCTATCAACTTTCAGTTAGTTTAACTTAGTCTCAACTTATTTTAGTCATTTGAACCGGTTCCGATATGTTATAATCAATTTTGATAGATGTGGTTAGTTTGGGTTAGTAGTCCAATCAACTTTCGGTTAGTTTCACTTATTCTCGACTTATTTTAGTCATTTGAAGCGGTTCCGACACGTAATAATCAATTTTAATAGAGTTGGTTAGTTTGGGTTAGTCAGCGATTCAACTTTCATTTAGTTTCAATTAGTCTCAACTTATTTTAATCATTTGAATCGGTCCCGATGCGTTATAATCAATTTTCATATATTTGGTTAGTTTGGGTTAGTCGTCCAGTCAACTTTCGGTTAGTTTCACTTAGTCTCAACTTATTTTAGTCATTTAAAGCGGTTCCGATACGTTATAATCAATTTTAATATATTTGGTTCGGTTGGGCTAGTCGTCGAATCAACTTTGGGTTAGTTTCACTTAGTCTCAACTTATTTTACTCATTTGTGCCGGTTCCGATACGCTATAAACAATTTTAATAGGTTTGGTTAGTTTGGGTTAGTCGTCCAATCAACTTTCGGTTAGTTTCACTAAGTCTCAACTTATTTTAGTCATTTGAACCGGTTCCAATACGTTATAATCTATTTTAAGAGATTTGGTTAGTTTGGGTTTGTCGTCGAATCAACTTTCGGTTAGTTTAATTTATTCTCAACTTATTTTAGTCATTTGAAGCGGTTCCGATACGTTATTTTAATAGATTTGGTTAAGTTTGGGTTAGTTTTCGATCAACTTTGGGTTAGTTTCACTTAGTCTCAACTTATTTTACTTATTTGAGCCGGTTCCGATACACTATAAACAATTTTAATAGATTTGGTTAGTTTGGGTTAGTCGTCCAATCAACGATACGAAAATTTCGTAACGCGAGACGAAAACATAAACCATCTCGTGATGCGACCTTGAAAAATCACTCTCATGAAACCAAAGAAGTATTCACTTCAAAAAGGTTAGAAAGCGACAAATCAGTAAACTCTGAGTTAAACCGTTAAATCCTAAAAGATAACCTATTCATAATACATTTCTAATAAAGTAAATAATAAACATGTAATTAATTACATGTTTTATCGGTGTATAGCATTTCTTTTCCCTTCATTACATTTATCTCAGTGTATTAAACCGGCCATCTGTCACATATGACAGATTGAACGTGGCTCTACAACTTCAAAGGTGCCGACGGGTTTTGTCGCTTCTCTGCGGTTGTTATTCTCGGGTAACGTTAACAAGCAACTAGGTGATACTGGTATTTTTATAACAATAAGCCGCCTTATATCAATTTTATTACAATCGATTGGGGATTTTCAGCATCAAATTTGAATATGTGTATTTTAAGAAATCGAGAGGGGAGAATGAAAAGTTTAATACATTACACGCTGCGAAAGCCCTTTCAGGTGCTTGGAGTGTTTTAAATAGCCTCGGCTACGCTACGCTTCGCCTCGGCTATTTAAACACACTTCGCACCTAAAAGTAAACTTTCTCAGCTTGTAATGTAAATAACTATTGCAGACACATATCAATCAGCAAAATATTACTTTTCCTGCCTTGGCAGCAAAGTAAGTACTTTCGTGCCTAGGCAGCAAAATGATTAGTCTCCATGGGAATAAAACGTTTGACATAAATTGTCAAGCTATAATTATTATGGACATATACATTTCCATAGCAACCAACCGTTCCAACAATTGCGATTTCTATCAAATTTTGTTTTAATTTATCACTACAGGAAAAATAAAAAGATTGTGGGAATAATTGTAATAATTTGCAAATATACAATATACATATATCATTATAAACAATCGGAGAAAAAATTATATGTTCAACTCGGCAGCAAAGTAGATTGACTGCCTTAGCTGAATTCCTATGAACTATCAGCCGCGGCAGTCAATCTACTACTTTGCTGCCTAGTAAAACAAATAACTATTATCTAATGTATCATAACAAGTGGAGATTATACATTTCGATCAAATGGTTACTAAAGATCATTGGCAGAATGCCACGAAAGAAAATCTTATGTTCTACCAAACAGTGAGCAATATAATAGATATTAGTATAGGGTCTACTTCAGCTAGGACTATTCTACATAGCATACCCTAATTAGACACCGCACACAGCCAGTCAGAATCGAAATGTTTGTTTACTATTTTAGATTGTCTAATATTACACTTCACGTATGGCAAAAACAAGGAATATGCCAACTTTTAAGATGTAATATACCACATTTTTTAATTGAATTTTCTATTAAATTTAGTATATTATTGTATAATATTCCATGTATAAAACTTACCGATTTTCGAAATATTGAAGATTTTAGAATTACGAAATACTATGATTTTCTCCATATAATTGCTTATCTATTTAGATACCCGCTGCTACCTGGAGATAATGGTTTATATTTCAAATGTCATGACATTGATGTTTGATGTATGGATTAATTTCTTATTTTCTGCTAATATTTTACAAAATGAGCTATTCGATTGTCGAGAGGATGAAAATGGTCAAGCTTTATTTCAAGAATGATAATAACGCTACAAGGATAAGAGAGCAGCATAGAGAAAACGTTCAGAATGGTCGGAGGGTATCATCTGCACCAACTATAATAATTAATACGAGGAAGTTATTGCAAGAAACAGCATCTCTCTAGTAGGAAACGAAAATAGTTATTTGTGTATTTAGAGCGCAAAGTAATGGATTGCCGCTTGAGAAAGAATGTTACTGCGCGACGCGTAGCGGAGCGCAGTAATCTTTCGAAAACGGCAGTCTTACTTTGCGCTCGAAAAACACACAGAACTTTTTCTACAGCCGCATTTTAAAAATTAAATGCACATTTTTCTCTATACTTATTCTGAAATTTGCAAATGACTGTCAGTTTTGACATATTATATTCGGGCTTCGGGCATATTTAGAACATGATTGCCAGCAAGAATCTGTAACAAACGCACGACTGTCATTTATTTATCGTCGGTTTCCATGACCATTCATAGCACACTCGACGGAAAAAGTGATAATTTTCTTTTCCATGTCCGCGCTAGAGCGCAAAATAAGGATCCACGGCATTCGTCGATTTTGCGATTTCATTTCAATTTAGTAATTAGTTATTTTGCGCGCGGCTGTAGAAAAAACGGATTTCATTATATTGTTTATCTTCAAGAAAATCCTAGAAACTCTATCAGCGATTGTGTCAGAAATATAGGGTTTGGACTACGAAACAAGAAAGTAAGTTATGGAACAGTTCGGAGAACTTTAAATCAATACAGATACCACGATTTTAAAACTAGGTCAGATAAACAATTAAACGACGAACAAAAAAAGAAGATATGAATTTGTTCAAATTCTAAGAGGAATCAAGATCTAAATTGTTTTAGTACAATTTTGGGGATCGATATTTACCACCGCCCGTATTTATAGTGAGAAAAACTGTTATATTTGGTATTTCACAAGCTGTTGAGCCAATTGCCTATCAAAGACGTTCCTCAATACCTCAATACAAGTTTGGTGCGGCATTTTGGGGCATAAGGTCCAAGGTCCGGTTTTAATTCGTGACACCCAAAGGTGTTAAGATATCTGGAACGTTTGAAAAACGAAATTGAACCATTTGTCGATGAACTTCCACTTCACACTCGACAAAATATAATTTGACAACAAGACGAAGCACCTCCTAGTTGTCCTCATCCCGCCAAACAGGACCCGTTAAAACGCTCCCGATAAAACGCAATATATGTTTCGTTGGCGTCGTCGCCCGGCCGCATTTTTGTAAACAGGAGACGCGTCATCCATTCGCTTAATTTCGCCAATGCCCGAAAAACATTTCATATTTAGAAGACGAGTCCGCCCAAGACTGCCTGATACATCTGCTGTTTACATAGCTTTTTAACGCAACAATTGAAAAGTTCCTGGAGTTCTTTTTTGAAATAAAAATTCATTGTGTGAAATAATGAATAAAAAATATAAAATAATGATTTTAATAAAGGTTTTTACAATCCACTTGCAACCGTGTCTAAAGGAAATTATTTTAATTTGTTTTGGAAAAATTTCGAGAGACCAAGTCTCTTATGAAATCCGTAACTTCAATAGAATTGCCTTGTTTAATAGAATTTTGTTTAACACATAATCATCGATTAAATATTATTGAAGCACTTCATGAGAGGCCTTTGGGATCAACAGCTAAACAAAAAGTACTGGATCTGTTTAATAGAGGCCATTCTGCAGCCACTGCTTACCATACTTATTGTATGGATGAAATGGAAGAAATGGGTGACGAGTATGAAAATTTTGCGTTTGATAGGCACCACATACCAACAAAAACGGATGTATATAATTTGTGGAAAAGGAAATTTAATTTGTTGCTCAAGTTGGAGGAAACATTGGCTTCTCATAAAGCGAAAACTGGCCTGTGCTGTAAGATAATAACTTTACAGGATAATTATTATACTGCAGCTATTTGTACACCACTTATGCAACGTGCGTTAAAGATACCACAAGCAAATGAAATTATGTTTGTCGATGCATCCGGTTATTGTGATGTTTATGACCATAAAATATATAAATATGCGGCGGGAGGATTACCCGTTGGATGCATTTTAGCTAATTGCCAAAAAAATAATCTCTTTGTTCTTGCAGTTGAAGGATTGCTAGAAATAATGCCATCAAAAATTCGACCGACAGTTATCTTGACAGGTGACGATTTAGGAGAGAGGAAAGTGCTAACAAAACATTGGCCAGAAGCAAAATTCCTCTTATGCATTTTTCATGTAAAGAAGGCGGTCTAGAGATGGATTTTAACGGCGAAAAACGGAATACCACGAGATTTGTCACAAAAATATTACTCCCTATGTAAGGAAATTTTACATTCCAAAACCGAAAATAAACTAAACGAAGCCAAACGAAATTTCACTGAAAACTGTGCCCATGAAAATTTAAAGAAAAAATACCTATGCAATCTGCTCACTCATGAAGAAACTTGATGTCTGCTGTACAGAACGCATTTGAAGTTAGGAGGAAGCGACACTAACTTTGGGTTGCCCAAAAGATGGTCGAAACATTGTTATTTTTTTAGTATTTTATTTTCCGAACTTTTGAGCAACCCTGTATATGAATTACCCAAAAATGTGTTATTTTAAATTAATTACCTACCTAAAAACTTTTAATCCTTAATCATAAAGTTTTTTTAGTTGTGTACTGTTATATTGTCCTATGTGTATTTGCCTATTTTCCAAAGTGTTTTGTCCTAAAAAAATAGGTATCATTTGTTTCAAACTCAAAATCCTGTTCTACTTACTTGTATACTACCTACTTTAACAAATACATACTTATATGTAGCATTTAGAACTTGCATTTTTTGTCCAGTATTTACAAAGAATAGGAAGTTTATGTTTAGAAAATAAGAAAGCTCCTATTTTTACCAGTATAATCCACTACCCACTAGATTTTGGTAAGTATAAATAAGTATTTTAAATTAACGCAAGAAATTCAAAATAACACAAAATATCTTATTAAAAAGCTTTAGTAAATAACAGACGTTTCAGGCAAAAATCCATCTCACTGGTCTGCTATATACAGTTCTTGATTCCGCAAACATTTTTGCAACTGACACGTCTGCCGTTTACCAAGGGGTTTTGCCTCACTCGTCTGCTATATACTACTCTACTTCGGCTCGCGTGTTATGCCGGACGCGACTCCTGTTTACAAATATGCCGCCAATACCTCAATACAAGTTTGGTGCGGCATTTTGGGGCATAAGGTCCAAGGTCCGGTTTTAATTCATGACACCCTAAATGTGTTAAGATATCTGGAACGTTTGAAAAACGAAATTGAACCATTTGTCGATGAACTTCCACTTCACACTCGACAAAATATAATTTGACAACAAGACGAAGCACCTCCTAGTTCTCCTCATCCCGCCAAACAGGACCCGTTAAAACGCTCCCGATAAAACGCAATGTATGTTTCGTTGGCGTCGTCGCCCGGCCGGGCGCCCGGCTCTGCAGTCGCCGCGCATGAATAACAATAAATATTTCAAAAACTATACATGATAATTGATTGCGATTTTTTTTAAAAACTTCTTTGTAGTTGTAGCTAAAACTTTAACGCTGGTGACACCTAGAAAATGTTGCAAATAAAAAAGTTTTTCGCTGGTCGAAAAGCAGCTTATTCAAAATATAAACATTCAAGTTTATATACCATTTAAAAAAAAATAAGAACAAAATCCAATAAAAATATTATGACTGTGGTCTTTGCTTAAATGTTATTTATCCTCTCAAGAAAAATTATTTTATTATACAGAGTATTTTCAGAGTTATGAGGTGTTATGTATAAAAAAGTGGGAAAATTGTTTTATTAAAATTTTCGACTTTTTTAGCTATAAAAAAAGTCTGAACCAATAAAAAAAAGTCGTAATCACCCATTTCATATACACAGGAACATAGGTAAACATATTTTAATGGTCTGAACTGGTTATACCTCAAAAAAAATTTTTTGAAGAAGGAAGCGACTTTTTATTTGTATTTTACTCCACTAATAATATTCTGGCAGTAAGAGATTGTCTTCATAATAATTGTCAAGTATGGATGGGTAGATAAGGAACAATCGACTAGTATGCGAACTTCCCAGATCTAATGCCTATGGATACCTTCCTTTGGGGCTATTTGAAAAATGCAATCTATAGAAAAAGAAATATCAATATTGAAGAAATTTAATGAGGGGCATGTAAAGTATTTAATTTGGGCCAGAAATAATACGTTTTATTTACTTTCTTGTTTATGTCTAATTAAAAGTTTTAATTACCTAGTATCAGTATCAGGATGAGTATCAGAAGGGGTGGCCCTAGCGGGTCTTGCACTTACACCACCAATAGGGCCCGTTGTGCACCCAGCTCGCATTAGAGAGCCTCCAGGATGCCGGTCTTCTTTACGAAAGTCCGCATCTTATTCAAACTAACACGGTACACTGAATCTGGCTCGATTAGCGTCGCGCCAAAGGGTCCGAATCTTGCCAATGCGAACGCAGGGTATTCCGTAAGTAGGTAAGGTATTTGGTCTCACCGTCCTTCATACACCATCTACACTCACCCTCCTCTACCATACTCAGGAGTCAAGTGCCGTCTAAGCCCCACTATATTAGGTTGTGAAAAAATGCACTACGACTTGACCAGAGTAACGTAAAACTTATTTTTTACTTATGTACATAAATTGCATATCTTATTTTCCGTTAGGTATCGGTTTTAATTAATGAAGCTATAATTATGACTGTAAGTAAGTTGTTTAGATTATCGTATACCATTCTCTCTATCTATCGTTTGAATTAATGAAGCTATATTTATGATGTAAGTCAGTTGTTTAGATTATCGTATACCATTCTCTATCTATCATTTTAATTAATAATGCTATAATTATGACTGTAAGGCAGTTGTTTAGATTATCGTATATCATTCTCTCTATCTATCGTTTTAATTAATGAAGTTATAATTAAGACTGTAAGTCAGTTATTTTGATTATAGTATACCGATTTCTCTGTATATCGTTTCAATTAATGAAGCTATAAATTCTTTCTATGTATCGTTTCCATTAAGAAAGTCATAATTTCCACTGCAAGTCAGTTATCTAAATTATCGTATACCGTTCTTGCTATCTGGCATTTTGATTAATGAATTTACAATTAAATCCCTTACTGACCTAGCTATCTTGTTTGCCGAGCTTACCTTACGTGATATGCTCAATTTTGTCTTTAGTTAGCTAGAGATTTCATTTGGCTATTGTCAGAATAGCTGATTTAGTTAATTTTACTGTACTTGGCTGTAAAGTCCATGGCAGAAATTTATTTCACCTAATTAATTTGCAAATTTAATTGATCGCCTTGATATCGGACCGACTTGAGCTCAAATGATACCCAGATATTTAGCGGCTATATATATATGTGTATATATTTACCTCAGAGTTTAATTTATTGATTTGGTATTTTTGAGGACTTTTTGAAAGGTCTGCCTTTACTATAGCTGCCACGGGATTGGTTTAAGAGTGGTTTGGCTAATATTTATTGCATTATACATACATAGATACTACATAGATTTTCTAATTTACACTAAAAATTGGGTAATATTATAATATTAAAATATTAATAGGAATCTTAACTATAACGTAGAATAGCAAGTAATTATCATTCTAGTAATATTGGTTGATATAAAATAAGATAAACGTGTTATTGATTTAACCAAAAGTGTTTAGAACCTCAACTTGATTTAAGATAGGATTAATAATTGTCCTACACAACTGGCGTAAGTTTATTATTTTTAATTAACAACTTATTTGTAATCTGAATGTTTATTTTGGACAACTGCGGTCAAGATATTATCTAGTCTAAATAACAAATTTTCGCAACGCTCATTTATAGCGTATTTTTTCTAAATTTTATTACTCTATTTTCAGGAAGCTATGGCCGGCTAGGCGGGAGCGGTTGCGGGACGCCGCTGGTGGTGGCGGGCCGCAAGCACCCAAAACAAGAAATCAAAGCGAACCCGGCAGACAAGCCCGTCAGCGGCGACGGCATCGCTTCGCCGAGTTTTTACCCTCCAACTCTCGCGGCGTGTTGGCCTATTATAAACTCAGAAACGCCTTTCCCTCGGGTGATCTAGCAGTCTAGCTATTTCTGCCACACTAATGATTATTGCTTTTCTTCTTCTTTCTGCACATAACATTTCCTGCCGTCTCCTTGATATAATGTAGTTTCACGTTTCAAACAAAACCACGTTGACCGCTACCCGTCGTCGAAAACCGCTCTGGTGTATCTTGACTGATGGCGGGGCGGGTACGCCACCGCTTCCGCCTAGTGTGTTACCGGGCTAATAATTAATAAATTTCGTACCACAAAAAATCTAGTGGCGCCCTACTCTAACTGCCAAAGACTTCGAGCCACGCCTTCTATAAAAAGAATATAAACCAGCTGAATGAGCACTAAGCAAATAAGGCTGGTTACAACATTAACGTAAAAGCAGATTAAATCAAACAACTTTTGTTCGAAATATGCTTTTTCTAATTTCAAAAATAATAGAGATATTCCCACTTAATGAGTTATCTAGATCACAATGTACAGTCACAGTATTTCATAAGTAATGAAACATGCCAGAACCTTTAAAAAAACTAGATTTTTTTAATGATAATTCGAAAGGCCGTAAATATTAGCTATAATCTTGAATTAAATACTTGCGTGCAATTGGCTATAAAGAAAATTTACCGTGTGTCTTGGAATTGAAATCTAAAACCTTGGTTTATTGCAGATAAGCCTTTAGAAATTGGTTTTACAATTATGTCACTTGTGACATGTTGTCATATTAAATAGTAGAATTTGACCGCAGAATAGCACAATGTGCTCAAGTTATCTAGTTAAAAAGTTTCGAAAAATTCCAGTTAGAGCATGGATTATAGCTATGATTTTTATGACATCGTTCATGAATTCAGCTTTGGCTTCGAACATCTCATTTATTATAAGCGCAATGGTAGTTCAGCCCTCCAAGAAAGAGGTTCCTTATTGCAGCCGAAAAAAAGAAGGTCCACTATGGGTGGAGGTTGAAGTACAAGATTTAGGACCACGTCATAACTGGTCAGAAGCAGCGAGGTGGCAAATTGAAGTAGCCTATTTTTACGGCATCGCAATAGCCAGTCCTCCTGCGGGCATTTTGGCGGAATGGTTAGGACCCAAGAACACTATTTTTTTTCCGTTACTGTTTGCAGGTTTTATTAACGTTCTAAGTGCGCACGGTGCAAAGTGGGGATATGGTGTTCCATTAGCATGCAGATTTGTAGTAGGACTTGCATCTGGGACAGTATATCCAGCACTTCAATGCTTTGTAGGCAAATGGGCGCCTCCACACGAAAAAGGCAAATTTATTAATGCTATTATGGGAGATAATATAGGCACAGCATTTGTATGGGTTATGATCCGATATACTTCGCCTCACCTAGGATGGCCATGGAGTTTTTATATTTTATCTATTTTTATTAGTATCTACTGTACTGCTTTTTGGTTTTTAACAGCCAGTAACCCTGAGGAGCACAAATGTATCATTAGTAAAAGAGTTTCCTCCATTCCAACAAATTCTTACTTCTTCCCAATGTTGGGCCCTTACTATTTTAAATTTCGGAAGCATGTGGGGCATACAGATTCAACTGCAAATGGTTCCAAAATTTATTGAGAGATATATGGGAATCACTGCCAACGAGTCTGTGTTACTAGCGATATTACCGCATATAGCACGATTTTGCAGCGGGATATTTTTTGGGAATTTATCCGATTTCATAAGGTCGAGAGATATGCTGGATCCCACTACTATGAGCAAAATATTTGTAATTTTCTCACATTTATTACCAGCATTTATAATGATGTCTTTGGGATCTGTTAAATGTAATGCAGTTTCCGCTTCCATTTTACTGATTCTAAGCAATGTGTTTACTGCTGCAGCTGTAGGAGCAAATCTTAGAAATCCCACCGACTTATCACCAAATTTTGCGGGAACCATATTTGGTCTAAATATGTGTCTTGCTCAAACGACAGGTTTTATAGTTCCTTATCTAGGACATTGGATTCTTGGATATCAGAATGGAATTGCTGGATGGACAATTATATTTTTAATTGGAGGTGGAGCATACTTCGGAACCGGTATCATTTACTTATGGTTTGGTTCAGCAGAAGTTCAACCATGGAATGCTAAAACAGGCGCTAGACTTTTGCCTCGAATATCAATAGCGCCAACATAATGTTGAAACGCATATACTTTTGAATATATAGTAGAATTTAAAATAATAACTTTTCTATAACTGTTTACATAAATCAGGTACGAAATTAGACCTATGTTACGTGTAGCAATAATATATTATAATAAAATATCCTGGAAATATATAAGTATATCTAATACACTTGAATTGTAACGTTGAGCTCTTAAATAGTGCATATTTGAAATAAACTGGATGTCAAAAAAAATAGGGACAGGCGATTTTTAGCATCATTTTCATTTTCTGGTAACTTTTAAATTTTTTTTAAGGCATTTACATCGTAAATGATTTTCCAGAGCGAATGATATTTTGATGTAAAAACTAACCCAAACAGTTTTGGTAAGAGGCACTTTAGCAATAATTTTTTTTCAGCGTTTTGGTATGGGTCATTAGTAAAGTGATATCTTTCGAGTTTCTGTCAATTTTTGTGCAGTGCCCATTGGCAGAAGGTACACTACTACATAAATTAGATGTTCTCAGACTCTGTAAAGTACTATTACCACAGTTTATACC
>MU194961.1:3938-17206 GCA_016904865.1 Pissodes strobi | reverse complement strand
ATGGGCAAGGACAGTAACTGACAGTTGACAGAAACGTCATCCAGCCTCCGGGGACAAAAACTCAAAAACAAAGAGTTCCCCTTTTTTAAGAATATAATGAAATTATTTGCGATAGTTAACTATGGCAGTAACTCCCTAAGAGATAAATTATCTTTCTATAGATTTCCGTGTGTTTTAAACAATAAAGGAAATATTGACCTGCTTGCAGAAGAAAGAAGAAAAAGTGGATCCAGGCACTACGACAGAAAAGAAAATTAAATGTGACACAGTTTGTTCAAAACAATTTATTCGAGGTGATTTCTGGCGACTACCTATATCGTAAGTTACACTGATAAACATATATGTGTCTATTTATTATACATTCAAATTAACTTCATCTTTTATTTTAAATAACACACTTAAATTTCTCGTTCTTTTTAAATAGGATCTAATGTACCACAATTTTTATTCGATATAATATTGGCAGTAGCCAGGTAATTTTAGTCCTCATACTTTTGTAATATTCTTTTAAGTTTATATGAAATGTGAATATGTTCAGCTTGTTGCTTAAGCAGAACAAGACACTCTTGGGCAGCCTATCTACAATACAATTTTAAACATGCATTGTCTTTTTTTTATTTCATTGGGCTTAGCAAACCTAGTAAACTAAATGATTAGACTGGATTTCAAGTCAATAATTATTAGGGTATACTAGTCTGGATTTAGCAAGAAAGGGAAAGGTTTACGGTTTTCACAGAGCTACAATTCCTTCAGCAATTAAAAGTAAGTTGTACATCAACATACGTTGTACTTTTCATTCACTAATCGACCTAAATTTGAATCGGAAGCTGGGAATAAAACAAAAAAATCATGCGTAGTTCTATTTTTACAGTTTATATAATCACTTAATTACCGATACTGTTAATAAATTAAAAGTCAGCAGCAAAAGAATAGAATAGAGTTTATTTACGAATTCATCATTTTAAATGCATAGCCTTAAAGTAAAATACTTAATTAAATAGTCAATATTTAAAGAATTTTTAAAATTCTAATTTACAATACATACTTAAGTAATTATAAAAAATTGTTTATTAATTTGTGCTTTAATACGGCTAGGCCTTCTACTAAAGAAATCTACTTGGTTTGTTTTCATTTTTAATATTGGTCCTGGGTTGTTGATCTGTGTGTGACTCTTTATTATACATTATGACATATATGTATGTATAGGTATGTTGTAGGTGTTTCATATTCAAGTTTTATTTTTGTTCTGTAAGTTTTATTGGCGACCCTGTATATACATGTATAGCACAATTCCATTTTATCATTTTAACAATAATTTTATTTATTTTTACTATTTTTATTATGCATTGTTTTTTGACTCCATTTATTTTGTTTTTATGATATGCTTTGTCAATAAGATTTTGTATCTCGAGATAATAAAGCAAATTTGGATTGAATTAAATTGAAAATAAAAATACTTTTAAAATTTCTTTGTGTTGGAATATTTTGTCTGTAATTTGGTTCTGTGATAATCGATATGGAATAGTTAGTTCATGATGTCTTAAATTGAATTGTGGGACAGAGTACGCTGAATTTGCTGATAACCGATACAACGAAGAATATAAATACGCTACACGATAAAATTAAATAAACCATCACCTGTCTTAATGTTAATTTACCACAAAACATATATAATACCTTTTTAAATAAAGAAGCTGATAAAAACGAGAGTATTTTCCAAAAAATAAAACAAGGAAAGATTGATAAGATCGAGCGACTGAACAAAAATGTCGAAAAAGATAAAAAATCTCCCACTTGGATTGAAAATCTGACAAATGTCGATACTCCAGATTACGCTAAGGAAATACCGAGCTTAGGGCCTAATTTTGCTATTCCATTAGAAAAACCAGATGATATACCGATTACTGATATTATCAGCAGCGTTGAAGTATCTTTACTGCATCTTAATTCGAGTGCTAAGGATGATATACGGTTAAAATGTTGCAATATTTTGGCAAATCATAAAAGTAATTTTAACAAAAACAGATTATCTAAAAGTAAGCAAAATGACGTATTTTTAAATAAAATTAGGAAGACTGAATCGTTTCTCAGCAAGAACAAAAACTTGAAAGTTCTAATGTCCAACAAATCAAATAAAACTGTTATTATGTTTGAGCAGCGATAAAATAAACAGATTACTACAAGATAGCACCACTTAAAAGGAATTAAAAAACGATCCAACAAACTCTTATCGAAAAAACAACAATGACTTAATATCAGGTTGGGAAAATAAATTGTATATTTCACAAAACACCGCCAAAGAATTAAAAATTCATAAGGCACAACTCCCAAGAATTTATGGCTTACCAAAACTACACAAAACGGGAATTCCCCTAAGGCCAATTGTGTCCTGTATAAAATCACCTTTTGAAAAGCTATCAAAATTTCTCAAAAATATTTTGCAAAATATAATAAATAAAAATAAATATTACATAAAAGACTCTATCGACTTCAAAAATAAAACAAAAAATATCTCTTTACCCAAATCCCACATTTTAGTGTCTTTGGATGTAGTATCATTATACACTAATATACCGATTAGCACGGCAAAGGAAATAATACGAAAAAAATGGGAGCAAATCAAAACTTTTACCAATATACCACTTGTAGATTTATTGGAAGCCATAAACCAAACTTTAACGTCTACCTATTTTATGTGCTGTATTGAGCTGAGTTGTATTGATGCAGGTACTCTGCCAAAAAAAGATACTGAATAGGTAGTTGTTCAATGTAATGCTGTTATTTATTTATTTTGTTACACCACAATGTTTAAAAACTGTATGTTATTGGCTAGTTTCGTTTCCTTTAATATTAATTATTGCTTTGTAAAACTTAAAAATAAATCAACATTTTGTATACCAAGACTTGGAATTGTGGTTTTATATTTGAATATCCCGACAACCTAAAAATTTTAAATTTAAGGTTTCGAATATTGAAAAAAACTTTAAAATTAATTAATTTATTTATTTAAATTTTTATTGCTAATTATTAGTTAATAAAAATTGTAGTGGAAATAATCATGAGGGTGCAAGCAAAGCAAAGCAATTTTCGTTCGCGGGAGGAAATGTTACCATTTGGTCCCTTGTTAGACAAATAACTACAACTTTTTTGAAACTAGTGTGTATTAGTTATTATTTGTTACTAAAATATATTTTCAGGTAATACCTAAAAATTTAGAATTTATTATATCTAATATCTGTACTTGAAAAACCGACCTATTTTCTGAAATATAAGACTTTCTTTTTTGAATTAAAATAAGAACATTTCCTTCTTAGCAGTAGCACAGTTTATTAAATATTATATTCGATGGCAGTAGGTACGTGCTAGTACATTGTATTTTTAATCGTAATGTATGTAAAGGATATTTTAAATATAGAATGAGCTGTCAGTTGTATTGATGTAGTTACTCTGCCAAAAAAGATACTGAATAGGTAGTTGTTTAATGTAATGCTGTTATTTCTTAATTTTTTTGCGCCCACAATGTTTAATTTGCAGATATAATATAAAATGTAATAATTATTGGCTAGTTTTATTTCCCTTAATATTAATTATTGCTTTGTAAAACTTAAAAATAAATCAACATTTTGTATACCAAGACTTGGAATTGGGGTTTTATATTTGAATATTTCGACAACCTCAAAATTTTAAATTTAAGGTTTCGAATATTGAAAAAACTTATACAAATACATCGATAGTTTTCTTTGATTGTAAAGATATTTTAATCCTAATAGTATTTTAAGTATGTTAAGTGTAACACGACTTTAGTTTTGACGAGTTGACGCATTGATGGAAAACCTAGAAATTCTAAAACTTTAAATTGACAATGATCAATATGCCTGATATTTTTAAAAACACCATAGTTAAATAAATTCCAGAACTGTAACAAATATCTTGTTAATTCATAATTTGTATGCAGGGTGTCCTGTAGAAAGAGTGTGCAAGCGTTCCGTTGCGCTCCACCTTGCACGCTCTTTCTCCCTCCCCTTTCTTTCTCTCCCGATGACTGAACAAAAGTTACCACAGATTCATAAAGTCAATATATGACGATTTAGAAAATAACTTTACCTTATTCCAAAAGTCCAAAAGTTGATGGTTTGAGAGATACAGGGTGTCATAGAAAACATTTATTTCCGTTATTTTTAAATAATCTTGGAAAAATCACTTTATTAAATCAAATTTTGGTATTCGGGATTTTCTGGGATGGGGAATTAAAAATCCACACACATTTTTGCGCTACAGTGTAGAGTGCACCCTTAAAGGCACATTGCATACATTTAGAACTGCACAACTTTTTTGCGCATCGGTATTTTAAATTTCGAATTATGAATTCTTATTGCCCCATCCTCCATATTTGATCAAAAAACGAATAGTTGAATTTATAAGGTTCTTTCCATTCAAAACAATAGGAAGAAAATCATAAATTTACAAACATACACTCTGACTTAATTTCATTTACCTGTCACTATTTTGTTTATTCTAATAAATTTTTGAAGAAACAAGCTTTTATATTATTTAGGGCAATTTTTTTAACTTGCATAGTGCAACTTTGTGAATTTATTATGTCTTTGTATATGGAATAAAACCTTTAAATTCACAATCTCAACACTGGTTGCTCGAGTTCTACCTTTTTTGACAAAAGATATGAGACAATAAGATTTTATAGTTGAAGATTCAATATACCGCGACGCAAAAAGTTGTAGCATTCTAAAGCAACGCAATTGACCGCTCAGGGCGACCTCTACGTTGTTGAGCAAAATTGTAGATGGATTTTAATACACCATCCTAGAAAACCCTCGGGTATCAAAATTCAGTGCAATAAGATGGTTATTGCGAAACTTATTTATAAATTACGATAATAAATATTTAACTTTGACACCCTGTATCTCGGAGGCCATCAACATTTGGCCTAAGGTAAGTTAAGCCGTAATATTTTGTCCTCTATGGTAAATTTTTTGTACAGCCCTTTAAGTAACACCTTGTACATTGATTTTTTTGAATCTAAAGATTCTATCGATGAAAAAAATTAAAAATATTCAAAAATGTTTTTACACAAATTTGAAAAATCCCTATTTTTCAGTTTTTTACATTAAATGGTTTAATAAGAGTGCAGAGATGTTTAAACCTTTTAACATAAACACTTATCGAGACAAACTTAAAATAAATTATTACATTGTACAATGGTACATGCTGAAAAACTGATAATATTATGTCTTTCCATTAGGAAAATGGCTAAGGTTTAAAAGACGTAGTTCGGCATAATTTTTATATTAAGATACCTTGGAAAAGTCTCACTGTATGATTCTGTTTAGAAGAAACTTTGTTTTTCGGATTTAGAGATATGGTTAAAAAACGAAATTTTTAAACAAAATAAGTATAGTACTACAATATTTAAAGAAAGAAATAAGAGAAGAAATGTAATAAGAAAGAAAGTTCTACTTCGAGCACCTTTTTATTACAATAATGGTTAGCGTTGAAGTAAGGGGATTTAATTAAATTGATCCAATCGCGTCCTAAGGTGCATTTAAGCTTAGACTGAGAAACAAATATAAGATATAAAATAAAATTTTGCATCCTCCGGTAGCAAGTAACAAAAATACTAAGAGCTATATGATTGCAAAAAGAGGTTTAAGGTAAGCTTTAATTTTATTTAGTAAGCCACTTTACACGTATTGCCGGAAAAAGCTGTAATAAAATCATTATTACCTTATTTGGCTTAAATTATTCGTCATTTCAAAGATTGCCTTCTTCATTTTAGACAAACAGAGTAATCGGCGAAACGATTGAACGTTACAGCGTCTGACTGCCGTTTGTTCAGTCATTTCAGTGTTTTAAGTAAAAATACTACCTGTGAATGGTGAATCGTCGTTAGAAAATTAATCGTTGTTAGAAAAGATCCGATTGTCGTACTAGTGTTTTAATTTCTTTTTCTTGATTTTGGGCATGCCTTGGGTTAATTTCGGTTAGCACTCGGCTAGTTCCTGCTTGTTGAGCCCCCATAGCAAGCGAAGCGAACGGGGGGCCATGCGAAAAAGCGTCAAGAACTGATATTTCACTTTTCGCATGGCCCTTCGCTCGCTATGGAGGCTTAACAAACAGGAACTAACCTAGTGCTAATCAAAACTAACCCAAGATAGGCCCAAAATCAAGAAAAAGTAAATAAAGAACTAAAGCACTGAAATGACTGAACAAACAGCAGTCACGTTCAAAATAGTTCTGCCGATTACTCTGTCTGTCTAAAATGAAGTAGGCAATCCTTGAAATGACGAATAATTTAAGATAAATATAGTAATAATAATTTTATTACAGCTTTTGCCGACAATACGTGTAAAGCCTAAACTTTCCGCGGAATGACGTATTACTCCAGATGCCTATGACATATTATATATTTAAAAAAATTTTTTGCTGTTAATAGAATGAGTTTGAGCAAAGAATATTCTACTATCGTAGTAGACTATTCTTTGGTTTGAGGCATATCACAGGGATGAACAAGCTATATTTTTTATTTTGTAATCCTTTAAAAAATTAATTATTGCAACTTTCATCATTCCTTATCTCAGAAATCCGTCATTTCCAGATATAAGTTCATGCAATTTTCCCCTTATCTTGATTTTTTGCAATATAACTTAGTATACTACTAAAACTAGCCCAAACTACTTCTCGTCTTATCTTTGATTCAATTTGTAAATGCGATACTCAAATATCGGTTTAGTATAATCTAATTTTGCCCTATTTGCGAAAAGTTTATTCCATAAAAAAAGCTCACTTATTTCTGTTCTATTGCTTAAGCTTTTTCTTCTCATTCATAACAACATAGGTAATATATATTGATCATTAACTGACTAATAAGCAGTTATTTAAAATTTCGAATGTAATATTGTGGCGATTTGAAGATATGAATGATAGCAATGTTTATATTTATCACCGATAAGACCTATTTCGGTATTTAGAACATTGGCAACATCGCCGGAGGCGACTTGGCGATTTACCTATAGCATCATATATACACTGGAAGATATTTGAATTATATTGCCAAATTGTATTGTTGTTTTTCAAGTAGCTACTATGCCATTATAATAATAGTTAAACGGAATTCAAAATTTGAACAGGTTATTTTTTATAGTTAATATAAGAAAACGATTGAAATAAGCTTATCTAATACGATACTATAAGAATATGGGTGTTTGCATCATTATCAAAAAATTCATTAGTATCATTACAATAGGATGAATAAAAATATTTAAATTATTTTGCCAAATTTTATTGTTGGTTTTCAAATAAAATAAATAAAAGATATTTAAATTATTTTGCCAAATTTTATTGTTGTTTTTCAAATAACTACTATGCCATTTTAATAATAGTTAAACAGAATTCAAAATTTGTACATGTTATTTTTTTATAGTTAATACAATAAAGCGATTTAAATAAGCTTATCTAATACGATACCATAGGAATATGAGTGCTATTTTGCCAAATTTTATTGTTGGTTTTCAAATAAGATAAATAAAAGATATTTAAATTATTTTGCCAAATTTCATTGTTGTTTTTCAAATAACTACTATGCCATTTTAATAATACTTAAAGGGAATTCGAAATTTGTACAGGTTGTTTTTTATATTTAATACAAGAAACCGATTAAAATAAGCTTATCTATTACGATACTATAGGAATATGAGTTTTGCATCATTATCAAAAAATTCATAAAATAGGAAAAATAAAAAATATTTAAATTATTTTGCCAATTTTTATTGTTGGTTTTCAAATAACTACTATGCCGTTTTAATAATAGTTAAATGGAATTCAAAATTTGTACAGGTTATTTTTTATAGTTAATACAAGAAAATGATTAGAATAAGCTTATCTAATACGGTACAATAGAAATATGAGTGATTGCATCAATATCAGAATCTCAATTAGTAACCTTACAATATACACAACCGTTTGGTATGGTTATATGATACAATGATCTGGAACAAATTATACATTTCAAATTATTAATTGAATAATTAATTTTCCTCTTATAGTGGGTATTAACATGTTTATGAATAGTAGAATTTTGAAAAAAACTGAGATGAAGTAAAACAAAAATAACACCGATCTATCCGGAAATGTTGTTGCAACAGCATAACTCTGCGTTATGCAAAACACTCGGTCGATAAAATCAACCTCATTATAGTTTTCAAGGAACACATATGCACATTTCCATATGCATATTGATCTTCTGCATCCGTTTCCATTTCTTCTACATTGGATGGTTCTTCTTCGATTTCTACAAAATTGTTGACATCATGGTCACTTATAAATTGAAATTTTTCGATGTCTATTGAAAACAAATCTCTAACATTTAGAAAGCCTAAAACTCTCTCGATGTTTACATCATCCATAATATCATCCATTTTGTATTGATAATACCAAAACTTCTTTCTTCACTGAAAGCATCACTTATGATTGCAAGACTTCGGAACACAAATTTCTACGAACTGTTCGTCTATGGGATTTTTGTTATTTACCTTAATTTTTTCACCACTTGCTTTTTGGAACCACTACTTCTTTTTCGTTTTCTTGTATTCAACATTATCTACCTGTACGAATTTTGAATTAAATATTTGAACCCTAAGCTGCTAGTTTTATAATAACTGTTTAAGTGGGGAATAGAAGCTTAAGGTTACGTACAAAATGCATCAAGGTTATACCAAAGGCAACACCTTGTTTCATGGTGGGAGAACGTCCTAGGTAGGCGGTGTGTCGACATGTATCAAGGTTATACCAAAGGCAACACCTTGTTTCATGGTGGGAGAACGTCCTTGGTAGATGGGGTGTTGACCGGTCGATAACCGAGGCGTAATTGAACAAGGTTACATTACAGAGTGAATCAACACCCAGACTTAAGTGTATCTTAATAGTAGAACTAAGATTTTACAGGAAGGCATGAACTTATTTCGTGATGAGAGAGACTCCTCAAAGCTCAACGAGAGAGAGCCCTCGCGGCGGAGGTAGTTAGCTCCTCCTTGAGGACTCACTCTCGTTAACACACTACTCAAAATTACAGTTGGTCCGCCATTAAGTACTTCCGACCACAAACATATTCCAACGGATCCACCTGCCTCTCAAAATCAGGCATTACAATTCTGCAAACTGGGACGATCTAACTGAGTTCTACCCAGATTTTCCTTGACTCGACGGCGACGTCTGCTTTGGCACTAACGACCCGTCAGTTTCCTACGAAGAGATTACGCAAGTAATCTCCTCAGGACTGGAAGCATACATCCAAAATTCCATCAAGTTACCGTCAATAGAAACGCCCTGGTTCGATAGAAGATACGAAAGAGCTGTAGGTAGGAAACAGCAAAAAGTACTGGCAGCAAAATCAGACCGCTGAAAATCGCAATTATTTTGTCGAAGCGAGAAACGAATGCAAACGTGTGATCAACGAAGCTAAGGGCAAACACAATCAAAGGATCAGGAATAAACTTTTGCAATGCCCCAGTGACTCCAGGAATTTCTGTTCGGTAGCAAGGGCAGTAAGTAATAACTTTACAAAACCGTCTCTCCCACCTTTGACAGACGAACGCGGCATCACGGCGACTACAGCAAAGGAAAAAGCAAACATGCTCTCCAAAACCATCTCGCACTCTATCTTAGACGTCACCCAAGGCAAGGCTCTCCCCACCGTATCGAACATTAACACTTTACACTACCACGGCAGAAGTCAAGTTTCATCACCGTGATATTCGTAAATTCTTTAAAGAACTACATACGCAAAAGGCATCAGGACCGGACGGAATACCTGCCATCGTGTTAAAGAACTACGCCAACGAACTAACACCCGTTTTTTCCAGGCTTTTTTCTCACCTTCCCATCTTCTTGGAAAGTCGCTCGAGTGCAACCTGTTCCAAAAAAGGCAAGAAAATCACGCCCTCAAACTATCGCCCAATTACATTCCTTCCAATTATCTCAAAAGTCCTGGAACGTGTAGTCAATCAGCAACTACTCAAGTAAATCGAGAACAACATAATACACAGTGATAATAAATACGGCTTTCGCAAAGAGAGAACGACAGGAGATATATTGGCCTATGTCACTCATATATGGAGTAGGGCAATTGAGAACTACGGAGAATCTCGAGCGATTGCGTTGGATATTTCGAAGCATTCGACAGAGTTTGGCATGACGGACTGCTCAACAAACTGCCGTCCTTCGGACTGCCAGCCTCTCTCTGTGGCTGGCTTGCCAGTTTCCTTAAGAACCGATCTCGCAAGTTGCAGTTGATGGACACATCTCAGACACATTCACCATTAACGCGGACATGCCTCAGGGCGCAATACTATCACCAACTCTGTTCCTCATCTATATTAACGACCCTGGCCGAAACAACTAATCCTTTTTACAGTTTTGCAGATGACAGTACCCTTGTCTCCCAATTTAAATCAGAAAATCATTTGCCAGCGACTGAGAATTATCACCGCAGACAGGAGCAGATTACAGCAATTAATTAAGACTGGGAGAAAGCTCGAACTTGGGGTGACAGAAATTTGGTCCAGTTCAATGCAGCAAAGATCCAAGAGGCCACGTTTACCAAGAGGGCCAATACGGCGGGCCCTGACATCATTATGGCAGGTTCGACCATTCCTTCATCCTCGTCAATCGGACTGCTGGGTGTCTCGGTCGACAGCAATATGCCCTGGCATGACCACATTGCTAACATTGCAAAATAAGCCTTCCAGAAGCTTAGTGCGCTATTTCGCAACAAAAAACTGTATACACCGCAGCAGTTGCTTTTGCTCCACAAAGCGCAAATAAGACCGTGCTTAAAGCGTATATTGCTCACACATCTGGGGTGCCGCACCAAAGCACACCCTAATGCTCATGGATTCCATTCAGAAGAGAGCTATGCGTCTTGTCGGCGACCCGGAGTTGGCCCGGAATCTGGATAGTCTGGAACACCGCAGACATGTGGCCGAGATGTCCCTGTTTTACAGATACTTTCACGGCAAATCTTCCCAGGATTTGACCCGCCTCATCCCACCCCTGCCAACGCCAGTCAGACAGTCACAACAGACGACAAGATTGCACCAGTTCATCGTACAACTGGGAACATCTAGAACATCGCTTGACAAGAAGTCCTTTGTCTGGCGCACTGCATCACTGTGGAACTCACTCCCAGGACATCTTTTCCCCCCTTATTATAACCTACAACTATTCCAGAACCATGTCAATCAACATCTTCGCACACACATCGCTCGTCGAGCGCCATAGGATCTCCATTTAGTGTGTGTGCCACTACTATGAAAAATAAATTCTGTTAACTCAGACTTTATTGCGCCATGTGCTATGCGCATTGTTTGTTTCATTCCGAGGTACATGTAAAATTCATCTCCCTTTATCGCCTCGATCGCCGTCCCTAAATTCAAAGTGACCTGGACACACTTTACCTAGTACGATGTTTACTGTACGGCACTTTTCAGTCCAAACTGCATTCCAATATCCATGGAGAATTGTTCTACAATCTTCAACATTTACCCCAGCTGGTTTTTGGTAGCTCCAATAAGTTTCAGGTCATCCATATAGAGCAAATGATTGACTTTCTTTCCTTTCTCCTTCTTCATTGTTGTTTTTGATATTCTATCTATATGAAGTAAAATTGAGCGAGTACATATTCCTACGCTTTGAAATGCCGACAGAGTCGATTATGAGTTGCTCTTTGCATCCCATTGAAAACTTAGCGCATCCTTTCTGTTGGTCAGCTATGATCTTGTTTCGCTCACAGTGGGCATATAGCCGATGCGCTAAGCAGGTTGTTATCACTTTGTACATCGTTGGGAGACACGTGATTTGTCGGTACTTTGATGAATCCTCCGTGTTTTCCGAGTTCTTTGATAGAAGGTGTGTGGCACCCCGAAATAGAAAGCGTGGCATATTTTCATGATTGGCGATTAATTAAATTTGTTAATTCAGCGAGTCATGATTGATCGAACACATGTTTCCAGCCTATGGGACCTTGCTCCATCGATGTACTCTTTCAGCTTTCCTATATCTCTTCGTATGTCATCAATCCTAGCATTCAATCTTCTTTCCCAATGAGGTGTTCGTGGCTCGTGCACTGTTTGCGCCGTTCCCTTTGTTCATACTTTGGTTACCAGGATTCGTGCAATGACCCTTCCAGCGCAGTAGATTAACATATGGAAGTTGTCCAACGTGTTCGCCTGGGTGCTATAGCTTGGCAGAATTCGGTTGTTCATAATAGTTTGGTAGGACGATTCCTAGTTTCTTTGAGGGTTTCACTCTAGGTAATGATGGTCTACTTAATGGGTCTATGCTATTGTACTCCACAATTAGCTTTCTCATCTCTGAGAGAAATGTTTCGAATAATCCTTCGGTGTCCACATTATCTCTATTTAAATCATGTGCCCAACGTTTAGCTGTTGTTCTACTACTTCAGGCGACCCACCCACATTTCCACCGTCTCCGTCCTGCTTACCATTCTAGTTATTATCGTGATTGTCATTCTCATCATCATCATGATCCTCATTATCTTCGTTGTTGTTGTGCAGGTTTAGCAGTTCGCGTTCTACTTCTTGTTTGATGGTGTTAAATCTCGCAGCTGGGATGAGATTGTTTCTGAT
Organism: Pissodes strobi; assembly: GCA_016904865.1. Classification (NCBI taxonomy): domain Eukaryota; kingdom Metazoa; phylum Arthropoda; class Insecta; order Coleoptera; family Curculionidae; genus Pissodes; species Pissodes strobi. Next base: position 4,547 of record MU194961.1, on the reverse strand, counting down.
GATAGCACGATACTGATTTGCCACTCTCTGCTCTGTTACATGCAGCTCTGAATAATCTCTGCAGAGTTGAGTATGCAGTCCTTGTCGATAGCCGATGTTCTCTCGTCCTAGCTGTGTTACCCTAAAATAGATACGCATTATTGATTCATTCATGGACGGTGTCCATATTATGCGTCGCCTGGGTACTCCAGCCTGAATGAGCGCTGGCTGAAGTTCCTGCGCAGCACCCTCAATGGCCGGTATCCGGGTTCTTAGGTGACACCTGTGTCGTTGTTGTGGTTGTAGAGCTGTAGCTTCCTGTGCAGCAGGGGCCGACTCCTCAGCACCCTGCCACCGATGTCCCGCAAGCTGTCAGGTCCAGCGCTGACTCAATACATGTCCTGCACCTTTTTACGAGGCTTCAAATGTTCTCCATATTCATGGGTGTTCCCCTTTAACGCAGGGGATATGGCGTTTTTACCTCCCGCCAGGTAACTCGGACCCGTGGGGACGTCACGCCCCAAAGCAGCCGAACCATAGTTCAACTACTACTTATTATTACTATTATTATTATTATTATTATTATTATTATTATTATTATTATTATTATTATTATTATTATTATTATTA
>MU194960.1:4111-17206 GCA_016904865.1 Pissodes strobi | reverse complement strand
ATCTTCTATGGTTGTAGCATTCATCGTAGACATGTAGCATGAGCTTAATGTGATTCAAGACGTGTTCAAAACCAGGAATTGTGATTTGCCTTTTAATCTGGGTGTAGTGTGAAATTTTGCATCATATTTTCATGCCCATTCGGAATCAGCAGTGTAATTCAGTGTCGGTAATAGTATTAGCCCTTGGAGTAGTTACTTCTGCTTGTACATGCAAAGGAGCTTTTTCAGTTTTGGTGAAGATCGATGAATATCTTCTTTTTAATAGGTGTGTCTACTTTGCCAACCAAGCTTTCCTGCCACCAGAGCACAATATCGCTCATACACAGGTGGCTTGCTAGTAAAGAAAAACAACTAAATTTTGAAAATTAAAATATCAGGCACCCTACACTGATGAATTATTGGACTATTGATTGCATCTCGTTTTTCTAGACTTTTCTTTCATTGTGTTGGTTAAATATCATATCTGATATGTTAGTTAATGAATAAAAAAGCTTATACAACTAACATAAAATTATGCGACCGGAAAGTAAGTTAACATTTATCTATACGGAATACCATAGAAAATTGCTCGTCTGATTGCGGTGCTAAACGCTCTAAGCGAACGCCCCAGATTATATTCAATAATTAAACAATTATGCTACGTTTACGCGCCTCGGGGGAAACCGAGGCGAAAATTGGCTTGGGCTGTGTTATAACGGCCGCTTATTCCCTTACGATATTAATAACGCGAACCCAGAGACTGCCCCGGTATGATAGTTCTCGGAAGATGAAAACAAGGCGAGCACTGCTAGCAGAATAATCGAGTGAAAAGGAAAGAGAATATAGTTATATATAGGGTGGTAAAGGATATTGGGGTGTCCATCAAGGATGAGAAGCATTCTGGAATACGTATGAGGAAAGAAGAAGATAATTACAAAATAATGCAGCAGTACCTAGGGTCGCTGTCAGATTCAGTTAGCCCCAAGAAAAGTCTTATCTTGCATAATATCAGAATTCAACGATAAAGTTCTTTATCTCATTTGTTTCGGGAATTACGGAAAAATGTTAAGTAAAATAGTTTTAGAGAATGTGCACAGTCTAACTCTAAAATTACATTTTGATCAACTAAGGTAAAACGAGATGGAGTTTTCGGTTGCGATATGGTATGTCTTAAGGTACTTCAAACAGTCTGTTATTTTGTTAATTTATTTCATTTCATCAACATATAAAGAGATCAAGATCTCACTGCGGTAAGACATGTTTAAACCCATGACAACCAGTTATTCTATTCAGTTTTTGCTTATCGTGTTCTATTAAGATATAAATAGATCGGTATATCTTAAGATACCACAACGAATTATTCTGTTGAATTTTCGATACTCTTTGTTCAATTATGATAGAAAAAGATGGATCCTTCGGTTGCGATAGGGCCTGTTTTAAGGTACTTCAAACAGTTGCTTTATTCACTTTTTATTTCATCGTGTTTAATCAAGATAGAACTAGATAAATTTTCCTCTATTGTAAAGCATGTTAAAACATATGGCAACCACTTATTGTATTAAATTTTTGTTTGGGTTAGTCTGGGTTCGTTTTGGTTAGTTAGGGAGAGATCGAGTCTATGGTTTCGATAAGAATTTTTTTTTTAAGTAGGACAACGAATAAAATTATTCTCTCAAATTTTCGTTGCATTTTGTTTAACTGAAATAGAAAATTTTCTGTTGCGATATAGCCTGTTTTAAGGTACCTACTTCAAGCAGTTGCATTAATCACTTTTTATTTCATCGTGTTTAATTCAGATAGAAAGAGACGTAGTTTCCACTGGGACAAAGCATGCTAAAACGTATAACGACAAGTTTGTTATTCTATTCAGTTTCTGGTTCATCATGTTGCGATTAAGATAGGGAGAAATCGAGTCTGCAGTTGCGATAAGACATTTTTTAAGGCGCGACAACCAATAATTATTCTGTTCAGTTTTGGCTGCTTTTCGTCTAATTCAGATAGAAAGAGATGGAGTCTTGGTTGCCATCCTAGGCCAGTCGGTGCACAGTCCTATATATGAAAATCAGCCTTAAGAGGATACATACACTGGCACACTGGTATTTATGAAAACTATCAATAGTTAACTTATTTTAATGAACGCTAGCTATATGACAGACTTGTTGCAAAATCTCAAAAGTTATGTTTGAGTTTTGGCTTAGTGTAGTATTAAATGCAGGCTCTCCTACATTTGCGCCAAAATTCAGGATATGAATTTATAGTATAATAATTTTTTTATACTACTGAAAAAAATATTTTTACACAAAAATACATATTATTACACTGAATTAGTCCACGCCTTTTCTTAATTATTATTACTTAAAATATTTAAAAAAGTCGATGAAAAATATTCTTTAGTAGGTATAATATAGGTACGCATGTTATGCAGGTTCAAATTTCATTTACTTAACATCGAGTCTAACATAGTGTTTAAGGTTTAAGTGAGAGTTTAGGTATTAAAAACTATATACTTTATAGAACACAAGCCATGAAAATACATTAAACATTTAATTAAATTAAATTAAATATGTTTAGATACAACAAATATTTATGTATGTATAGGTAGGTTATGGCCTACTTCGTTAATGTATCGAGTTTTATTTTTTATTTATTTTTTGAAGTGAAAACTTCTTTAGGGGCGCTCGGCACTTCTTTTTGTGGGGGTTGAATGAGACCGAGCCGTCACGCTCAGATATGTAACGTAACCTAACGTAACGCTCCTTCTACTGGACAAAATGGTGAATGCGCTAGTTATAATTATTACTGCCTGGCATGTTCCCGTATAGGTAGAGGGCTGAAATTTGCAGGGGATGTAGCCGGGGTAAAAAGAAAATCCTGGACGAAAACGGGACCCCGTACCCCCCCCCCCCCCCCCCACCTCCGTTTGGCCAGGGGAGGGGAGAGAAGGAAATATAAATAATAAATTTCGGGAGAACGGGAAGAGGTACGAGGTCGAAATTTTTATGGTAGGTGCGCCCCATGGGGGGGCCCTTAGACCATACGGGGGACCGGGGCTCTAATTTAAGGGGGGATTTTGGGGGGAAAGCTGTTTTTCGCCAGTACTTCTGCATCGAAGGCTCGGATCGAAATCTGACAAACGATGACCCCGCTTGTTGAAGTTTTCACTTCTATCGTGTAGTCTTAAGCACCCACAATTTTTTTTAAATGGTCCGTATTTTTTGCGCAATAATTTTTTAAGAAGGTATTAGAAATACTTTTGAGAATTATTTTTAAGATATTTTCCATTATGATCAGCGCATGCAGCGAAATATGAGACATGTATATTCCAAAATTAAGTTCATTCATTCGTTTATTCAGATAGGAAAACCTAATAATCGAAAAGCTATACCTCACATAATAGATAGCACTAAGTAAAAACCGACATTTAAAAAAAATTACTATACAAATATTAAACTTATCACAGCTAGCATAAAAATTTAAAATAACAATCGAGCTTAAATATACACAAATACTTAATTAAAGGTTAGGTTTAATTAATTGACAAAAAACAATCTGACAAAAAACAATTGTAGGTCCAATTAGTTCACAGAAAGTTAGTAAGGCATTTTTGGGAACTAAGAATATGCTTTTTCAATAGTTTTTTAAACATTGCAACTGTTGTAGCATTTTTAATATTATTAGGATCTTTATTATATTCATTTAGACCCTTATAAAATAAAGACTTCATTGTCGATGAGTAGTGTGTTCTGTTTATTTGGAAATTGTTGCGTTGTCTAGTAAAATAACTATGAATATCACTTCTTAATGAAGTAAACTCTTCAAAATATTTTGGTAACAAACCTTTTCTCAATTTATGAATAAGGATCATTCTTAAGAAATACAATTGCTGTTTCACAGACATCCAATTCAAGATCCCCAACATTACCCTATATCTACTGCTTCCTAACACCAATCGCATGCCCCTATTAAATAATATCTGAAGAGATTTTATATGTTTTTTTGCCATCAAATAAAGCATACTAGCACAATAATCAAAGTGCGGTTGAATTATGCTTTTAAATAATGTAATTCTTGCAGAGAGTGTCAGAAACTTCAGCTCTTGCAAAAAAATAAAGTTTCTTACTTATTTTCTTTTTTACAAATGCAAATTGTTCATTAAGACTTAGAATGCTGTCAATTTCAAAACCAAGATACTTCATATGATCAACAGATTGAATTTTCTTTCCGCCAATTTCCAAATCAATAGATTTCATGTTAATTTTAATAAGTTTTGGTTTAGTACTTATTATCATTGCCTTTGTTTTTTCAACATTCAATTTTAGTTTGTTTATCTTTAGGAGCTCGTCGAACCTTAAAATAAGCAGTTTAATTTTTGTTATACTTTCTTCTACAGTTTTTCCACCACATGAAATTAGGGTGTCATCGGCAAACAAGTTTAAAAATTCTATTCCCTCAATAAAATTCATATCATTGATATAGATAATAAACAGTAAAGGTCCCAAAATACTTCCCTGTGAAATGACGTAGTTATTTTGTCTTTTCTCTGAGTCTGTATTTACCAATCTTGTGTACTGTGACCTATGCCCCATCAAATATTTCACAAATCAATTCAATGCTCGGATAAAATTATAATTTTTTCAATAAAATTTCACGGTCTATTGTTTCAAAAGCTCTCTGGAAATCAAAGAATATGGCAACAACATATTTTCCATCATTCACTTTTGTTTTCCATTTGGACAAAGTTAGCTGTAGAGCAGTCTCATATGAGTAACTTTTTCTAACCCCTGACTGATTTGCTAAGAACCATTTATTCTTATTAAAATAATCCAGTATTTGATCAAAAACCGCTCTCTCTACCACTTTCTCCAAACATGGTAGAGCATTGACTGGCCTAAATTTAGAAACATGATTTGCATTTGTTGTTTTTGAAATTGGTGTTACTTTGCTAGTTTTTAATTCAATGGGGAAGGAACCGCTGCGCAAAGATGTATTCACAAAATGCAGCAAAACATGTCCAATACTTTTTATGGTATTCTTTAAAAATTGTGAATTAAGGTATTGCCAACAATCTTTCTTTAGCTTACTTCTTTCTATAATTTTCAATAATTCTTGAAAAGAAATGGTCTTAAAATTACTCAATGGTTCCTTTATCAAGAACATATTTTGACATTTCCATTCATTAGGAGGATCTATACTCCCTACAATGATTTCAATACTGCTCACAAAATAATCATTGAACATACAAGCGGCTTCTTTTTGACTATTTGCCTTTATTACTTCGCCATTTTCGCTTGGGCTACCAAAATTTATATTAATATAACTTATCTCATTTTGAGGAAGTTTATATAAACTTTTTAGAAATAACCACATCTGTTTACTATTATGTCTATTTTCTTCAATCTTCGTTTCATAAAAATGTTACTTTTTCTGCTTTAATAGGTTTACAAAACTATTTCTGGTTTGTTTATACTCTATCCATAATAACTCTCTATTTTCAATGTTTTCAATACATTTTTTGTAGGCAATATTTTTCTCTTTGGACTTAATTTTCAATTCAGCATCATACCCGAGAATCGGATCATACCAAGGAACTGATTTATTGTTACCGCATTTTTCCATTATAGGATAGTGCGTGTCTAAAATATTTTTACAATTATTTAAAATATTACTATATATTAAATTAATACCACAGCTGTTTGTTTCCCAGGTACATGCCGATAATTTTATATTAATATCACAAAATGCTTCATCATTCAGTTGTCGTGTGTAGTATATCATACTATTTTTTATTATTCGATCTGCTTCACTAAATCTTCCAAATTTTACACTGACAATTGAATGGTCAGCAATTCTTGGAACATGGTAAACTGACCTTTAACGAGTCTGTTTTTGCTAACACATAGTCAAGTAATGTACTACTACTTATTGTTATTCTGGTGTACTCTTTAACTTTCTGATCTATTCCATAGATTTGTAATAATTTTTTCATTTTTTTTGTATAAAAAGAATCTTCACCTAACTTATAAATATTAAAATCTAAATTAAAATCACCTAAAATAATACAATTTCTACTGTTAAAATAATCTTCGAAAATTTCTTCGAGTTTTGTTAAAAAAACAGCATCACTTGAGTTCGGTGAGTGATAAAGTCCACCTATATGCCATATTTTTCCATCGATTTTTACTGATATAAACTGTATCCAGTAATTTTTATCTTCTATATACTCGTTTTCAGTTGTGAATGGGATGTTATTCTTGACAAAAATAATGACACCACCTGTTTGTCTCGTACTTGAGTTAAATCTTATAAAACTGTATCCTTGGACAAAGATTTCTGCATCTTCTATTTCTGGGGTGCATCTTGCTTCACTCAGTATTATAATTTTGGGCATACAATTAAACATTTTTGATATAATTTCATCCTTGTTTGCAAGAAAACTTTGCGAGTTCACATATAAAATGTCATTATTTTTCAGGCTGGTTTCTATCGAGGCCATTGTTGTCTCACTCGTTGCGTAAAATTTCTGCGATGATAGTTGATTCCTGTTCTCCATATAAATGGTTTGATCTTGACATTGTTAGGCCAAAAGTCACTCACCATAATCTTCTGTTCAAACTGTGGAATTATTGTGATTCTAAATGATGACTTGAGGAGATCTTTCGACTGTATATGATCACAAGATATGACAGGAACTTTTTGTTCCTCTACATATGCTTTAACCGGCTCAGCAGTGGTGTTTGGAGCTAAATTATCAATATAGATATGCTTTCTCTCACTAGCCGCTACCAAGCTTGAAGACTTGAAGATGTCGAATTAGAACCTTGTATTCCCTGTCTATTAGTTGATCCTTTTTGAGATCCTCCTGCTGTTCTATATCCAGCTTTTAATGTACTGTTACTATTATTTGTAACATTAGTATCGTTGCACAGGTTTATAATATCTGTCATTTTGTTAACTGTAGCTACTTCCAATGCTATTGGTCCTGGTTGATGTTCCTTTGTACCATATTTTGTTTGTACACCTTCTTTGTGGTGGCCCGAACCCTGAACTGTAACAGCCAGTTCTTGCATGGAGTTTTGTAGCCCCTTCACTACTTTATCTATTTGCTCTCCTATTATCTTCGATTGGATATTTATATTGCTTTTAATGCTCATTCGCAACTCTCTAATTATCAAGTCCTTATCAGGTGGAGAATCGGTTTTGTCTGTTGTACCAACCTTATTTATTTGTTTTTAAGGGTCTTTATCTCGCTTTCCATATTTGCCATTCTGGTGGCCATTGTTTCCGTGGTTTTCTTGATTTCTGCGAAGTTTGTGTTGAGAATGGCGTCTGTACATTCGTAGCAGAAGTAAAACAATGTTCTTTGTGTTGATTGAAGGATGGTCCTTACTACACACACACGCCACTCTGCTACAAGAATCACAGTTAGAGCCGAAAAGAGTAGCTTTATCCTCCTTTGTACACTCGTTTTTGCAAAAAGCACATTTCATTTTGAGGTTAGCTTTTTGTTTTGTTTATTTTTAAGTTTTACACTACGAATTTATTATTTAGTTTGGTCAATATGACTTTTAAAAGCTTGGTATGAATATGTCTCGGAATATATTATTTACAAAGTCATGAAGTTATGAAGTAAAATAATGGGAAACTCATCCACACACGACTAACACATAACCATAAGTGAATTATGATCGATATTTTATTATAAATTTCTAGAAATATGGCCTCAAATTCATTTATTAACTTATTAAAGATTATGTAACTCACAGATACAACATTTTAACTTATCCTAGGGGATAAAAAGACCTCCACGACATGGGCGCCGCGCCGGCAGGAATATTAAAATAACGCTTAGTATAAAAGTACATTTTAAATTCAATGAAACATGCATAGGTACCTGAAAATGATATTAACTATTTTCTTACAATACCACAACAACAATTGAAAGATCTTTCAGTACCCTCTGACGTGTAAAAACCTGGTTGAGATCAACCATGTCTGAGGAAAGACTCTCTGCTCTCTGGTCTCTGTATGCATAGCACAGAGAATTTGTGAATAATAATCCAGACAAGAAGAGTTATTAAAAAAGCAATAAATCGGTTTTCACAAAAAAAGAAGAAATCTGCTATTACTTTTCTCCCATTATAGGTATGTACATAATACATAGTATATTTTTTAGGGTAGATATATTTCCAATACAAAATTTAAGTCACTTACGCTACAGTTAAGTTTAAGTTAAAATCTAGCAAACCGAAAACGTATATATGTATTTTTAACAACAAAAATATTTAAGTTTCAATCTATTTTTACTTTGCCTCAGAGAGGGATCTATGAGGGTGGCTACAGGGGCTATAGCACCCTCCCCCCTCACAGGATTTAAAAATGTTCTGCGATATTTGTATACAAATAATTCAATTTTTAAATTCAATTAAACCTAACCTAAGGAAAAAATGAAGAGTTAACGATTGCAGATTCGATTGTTATATTATATCATCAAGAGTGAGGTTCAGTTCCGGTTTCTATTTTTTTACATTTAATTGACTGGGGAAATTTGTCAATAATGCTTGGTAAAATCCGCTTCGTCCGCTCGTGGAAGGCGTGTTTTTCTAAAGATTTTAAAGACTTTTGGGTAACAATTGGGCGTGGCATCCCCAAAATTTTCCTCCGCCTCCGCCGGCGCCTGCAGCGAGCTCTTCTCTTGCTCCTACTTGCCCCTCCCCCTCCCCTGGACTTTGACCTGCATGCCGGCGCCCATGCTCCACGATTTATTATATTAATGAGACCAAAATTGTCCTCAACAATTGCTCGTCATATACCTATTTCTGTTTACAGCTTGCGACGCGCTTTCTGTGTAAAAAAGAATTAAAAGATGCTCGTGGAGCTATGACGAGATCCACCGAGATTAGTATCAGTGCAAACTTACCGAATTCGACCAGTTATCCACCCCGAAAATAATTACCCGGCAGGTCGGAACGCAAGGCCTTGTAACAAGCTGTAAAGTGAGCGCGCAATTTGCCCGCTGCTCAATTAACCGGAGAAAGGTTCATTGGGCGCCACCGAGTTCGTTACGGACCAAACTGGAGATCCCCGCGTTATTCGTGGAACCTGCTGTAAGACCTCCGCTTCCCAAGGTAAACCTTGCCGGTAAGAATCGCTAAAAAAAGAATGTCTCCACCAATTCACTTGTAAAGCTGTAAAGTGTCGATAAGTAGATTGTTGAGCCAAATAAAAACGCCGCAGATACAATACTATCTCTTTATTTGCAAAAGATATAAATAGACGATCAGAATTATATAAATACATAAATAAATAAATAAATATATATATATATATATACAGGGTGGTGCAACCAAGATGGGGTGGACGATTGTGAGTAAACGGTGAGGAATTTCGAAAAAATATTTTTTGCATGTTGTTGATAGTCAAATACGCTAAAAATATAGCCATAATACAGGGTGGTCCGAAAAAGTCGTGGTGAACCAAACTTGTATTTTTTTAAATGGAACACTCGGTATATAATTATCCCAATTTATTCTCCTCTTAATTGCTATCACTTTGATATAAAGTTTACTAGGGCTTAAACTTATAGTAAGGGATTGGGTTAAAGTTGAAAAAATGCTCAGAGTTCGGTAATTTTTTGACAGCATTTGAAACAGGTACAAAAAATCAAAATATTCCATGAAACGTATCATATCCTTGAATACAATAATCGCTTACAATTTGTTTAAAATTATTCATTATTATACAGGGTGGCCAGGTTTTGCAAATACACCCTGGGCTCATTTTTTTTAAATGGAACACCCTGTATATTTTATTTTCATATTAAAGATAACATTTCTAGCTTTCAAAAAATACCATACATGATACTTCTCTGACCAATAGTTTTGTAGTAAAATAGCACTGAAAACAAATTTTCTGCATTCTAATGCGATTATGCTGATTTTAAGTTGATTATTATTGAATATCTAATATTAGTAAGACATGACACCATCATAAATGAAACAGAAGATTTACAAATTTGTGAAAGCTACTACAGCATAATGAACATAATCTATTATTCACAAGTTAAGTGTAGATGGCCTAATAATCATAAGTTAAGTAAACTGAGACCCGAAACTTTTACATGTTTATTAGAAATATTTCAAGAAACAGGAAATTATTGTTTTTAGGAAACGTAAAGTAAATTAAAAAACCAGTTTCAAACAAAGATAATCAATTATCAGTTTTTTTATGGTAGTGGTACACACACACTAAAGGGAGATCCTATGGCGCTCGACGTGGGTACGAAGATGTTTATTGACACGGTTCTTGAATAGTTGTAGCATAGATGAATATAGCTAACGCAATAGATCGAACAAGACACGGCAACGTTCGGGCCCCCCTAAATGGATGCAAGCTTTGCAAAGTCTGCATCCATAGGAGAAATTAACGCGCAATGTTGCCATGGTTCACCATGTGTAATGCATGAGACAAAATCAGACGAGAGCGTAGCGGCCGGCGGCGGGAGGCCGCGGCGCTAGGATTTCAGCCCGACTTTTCATTATTTTTCGCCGATTATTGCAGGTGGTAACAAATTTTAACTATTTCGTATTTATTCAGTCTTTATCGAAGGGAGCGTCGGCGTCGCTGTAGTAGTCATAAAACATGTCTGGAAGTAAATGTGAATATTTTAATTGTGGACTTAGTAGGCACAAAAATAAAGATGTTCATATGTTTAGATCTCCAAAAGACGAAAAAAATTACAAAGCAATGAATAATACATTGTAGTATGTACCTATCTATTTGAAATTGCGAAAAGAAAACAATGTACATTTATTAGCTACTCTTAGTGGCATCATACAGGGTGACCAAACATATATGAAAAATATACTTTTCGGATACTTCCATGTTCTTACATTGCTCGGACTCATTAGTTTCGTTTTCACGGGGTGTGCATTTTTCTCATATATGATCTACTTCGTAACCTTAGGCCCTTAGCGGGGGCGAGTGTAACCTCTAAGATTAAATGTGTATGTTTGTTTAAGTGTCTTTTCACTCATAAAAAAAATCTTACCTTTTCAAAGTTTTAAGTTAAAATAAGAGATTGTCAAAATTTGTTTTTTTTTTTTGATTAGTTAAATAAACATACTCAAGATTTTGGGGCTTATAGTCAGTCAGTAACATTATATAATAATGGAACTTTTTTTTTGTTGTCAAAATTTCACGCAAAGTTTTTCGATTAAGTAAACCCGTGATAAATGAACCTCATCAAATCACGAACTGCAGGCGAAGGATTTTGGGAGTTCATTTGTCGAGGGAGTCTATACTCAAAAGCGAAAAACTTGGAGGAATAGTTTTACCTGTATAATGACCCAAAATATATTTAACCGAACTATTTGCCACAAGAAAATTAGTTTTTCGAAAAAGTGCTTTTGCTCACTGCTCTCAATAGGTCAAACGCAAAACTTTTCAAAATTTTCATTGACTATAGCCGACTTTATGTAATTTTTGACGTTTAAGCGGAAACTTTGTCGAAAAATTGATTCTAGGGATTTTGTGGATGAAAACGACGGCTATTGGATGAATTTCAAAAATAAAGCGTTTTATTGGTTGACGCGTATGGGGAGGGGGGAAATAGGATAAAACACCTTTAGCTTAAATTTGAAAGGTTGACAAGGATGGTTTTGATTAATTATTATTATGCAATTTAATTTTAGTTAATGCCAATTCAGGGTAGAACAGAAACCCAAACTAACCCAAACAAGTAAATATAAAAAACTAGTACTTATAATACAGCTACATACCTCCTACTCTGCAGTGTGGCCCAAATTAAATTTTTCGTCCATTTTTCAATGTTAAATAACTTATTTATTTGGTGACCGATTTTAGTGATTTTCTGACACGCTCCCAATTTGAATATCTAAATATCACCAAGTGGACTAAACGTGTTATTAGGCTCAAGTCTCGGTTCAGGTATAATAATTACTTTTCGGCTCGTTGGGCGAGTAAACTTTAAAGCTTTAAAAATCGAGTGTTTTTATACACTGTTTTTTACCAGGGTTATTTTCAACACCATATTAGAGCGTGGCTGACGTAAAATACAGGCCATGGCGCGAAAAGTCTGAGGCTCATTGTTGTTATGAAACTTGACAACTGACCAACGCAAATAAACTCCATTACAACAATGAGCCTTAGTTGATCACGTGACTTTTTGCGCCATAGCCTGTCTTTTACGTCAGCCACGGTTAGAGCCTGTGCTGAAAGTTGGAACAGGATTTCAGGTTTGGGAAATCATCATGATTTATTCTCTTTTTAAACTAAACCTCCAAACTATTTAATTTGATACGTTTCAATCTATAGAGTGTATTGACTATAAAAAAAAGAATAGGTTTCTATTTTTAAAAAACTTCATTTATACAATCTCCGATATAATCACAGAGAAGATGTATCGTTTTACAGATGTCTTCTCGATTGCCTTCCTATTCAATATTCTAGAATTAGAGCCCTATTAATTATTGTTCCAGGAAATGCTTCTCTTGCTGGTTTACCCTCAGATGTGATAAAGAATAAATATCTATGTGAAAAACATTTTATGGACAATGATTATCGAACAGAAAAAAGACGCAGTTCCACTTAAATACTCTGAATCATCTGAGAGGCGAGGTAATGGTTCGCCAATTGAATCGTTGGCAGTTTTAACTCTCCAGAAAACATATTTAGATAAGAAGCGGGCATGATGTCCCCAGTATATACCAGAGAGCAAAAAAATGTGTTTAGAAAATGAGAATTCTGATACAGACGTACATTTCTTGGATGAAATCAGTGATCTACCAGATAGTATAACGACTCCTAGAAAATAAAAATTAAAAGTCATATTAGATATCAAGCCTCAGAAATTAAAAATTACAAAAGCAAACTTAAGAAACTGCGAACCATCACCTAAAATTTTAGAAAAAAATAATAATGTTTTGAACATATTACCGTTTTTGGCACTTTTGACCCCCGTCGCAAAAACGTTTGTTTTAAGGCAAGTAAGAGACAGACGTAGAAATTTCACTAAAAGCGAGAAAGAATTGTCAATTGCTTTTTTTTATAAATCGCCTTGTGCATACGTTTTCTTGAGAAGAAAAGGAATCATTCTAC
>MU194958.1:0-12799 GCA_016904865.1 Pissodes strobi | reverse complement strand
CAAAGTGCTATTTAAATTAACTACATATAAAAAGTAAACTACGTAACTAAATATTCAGCCAGACCAAATAAACTATCCGCCCGTCAATCTAATTGTAACAGCCCTTCAGGCCAGCTCTCCCTCTCTCTCGCTGCTGTTCGTGGATAACATTTTCGCGAGGAATATCCCAGGGGACTTACGAGATATGCATTCCCGAACATTTTGGTAATACTTACAACCTTCTATACTCAACCTGAAGTTAATAAACCAAGCCTTTTTTACACCGAGTGTTTCTATCCATCTCTCCCAACTACCTATATCTGAGCTCCGTCTTCTGAAAGAGCACAGCGCAACTACTGCAACGAAGTCAGGTCCATAGGCAACAAGCGGTAGGAGCGTATATGTGACAATATTTGGATGTCATTGATTATACAAAAAAAAAAACCGGTACGACAATGCCGCACATAGGTACTTTGCTTGTTAGTTCTGCCATAGAACTAACAAAGATTGGGACATAGTTCCGGTACAGAACCATATTATTAGCTTTACAATTTAATAAAAAATAACAGCGTTTGAAGTAAATCGTTAGTCATTTCCAAGAAAAAAAATAAAAAATATTTTCCACGAGTAAGGTGACCATCGAGATTTTTTCACGGAAAAACAGGAGAGTACATATGATTTGTCTTATTGAATGATAATGAGAAGAAATGGTAAAATAACGTCTGGAGATATTCACCAGAAACTTGTAACGCTCAGTTCCCAAACAAATACAAACCTAATTTACATAAATATACAAGTTTACAATAATGTCCAACTTCACAAAAATCTCCAAGTTCACAATCGGTGGTACAGCCTTTAGTGCAGGAACAATGGCGGCCCCCAGCTTTTACACAGTGGAGAAGGGTCGTGGTGAGTTATAATGCCTGAGCGCCACGCGGTTAACTTATCGCCATGCCCTGATGCTGGATCTTCAGTGAGATTCGACCAATAACCACGAATTGCTCTCCTCCCCGCTGTAACCTATTGAAAAACTTGGAAGGGGAAACAAAAAGAGATATCACCCCAATTAAACAAAAATAACAAGTGTATATTCCGTATTGGTGACTATACTTTTGAATTAAATAAGAAAAATAATTGCTACAAGAAGAATTTCTTGTATATGTAGCTATGACAATTAATATATATATGTATGCTAAAGATGGAAAATTAAAAGTAACGGTTTAAAGTTAATTAATACTTCATGTTATATCTACGGCGCCCTATAAATACGAATACGTGATCACGTGTCGTTTACATGCCCTTGATTGGTGTTATCAACCTATGCGGTACAAAAATATGATAACTTCTTCTATTTCTACACTCTAAATAACTCTAATCAAAAAGCGAGAAGTTAACGTGCTAGTTTCAAAAATATTTATATTATACGACGCTGAAAAGAAGTAAAACACGCGATCAATACTACGCTGAAATGAATTAATAACACGCCAAAATTATCCGGATTAGCTGGATAATCCCGTATACATATGCTAACTATTGAGAATAATTCGTTACTCCCAAATAACTTGAAGGTAGCTATCTTTTAAATCAAGTCAAACCATTAATACTTTCATTAAGCAAACTCATCCGAAACTTTAATTTAAGTCGCCCTAAATCACCAATCAAATAAAACACAATAATAAAATGAAATAAAATAAAAGTCCCAAAATATACTAGATAATATCCTAACTTAAGACTTATCTGATACGTTATCAAGCCAACAGTGAGTTTATCCAGGATCTAGGTGTTCATCGAATCACTGGAGCGTCAAGGTTGAAAAGACACACTCCGTATGCGTTGAGGCTTGGATCAGACAGCGAGTTACGCAGTCAATTGATGGTTACTCCGAAACCACGTGTTGTCAGAGGAGTCTCAGTATGCAGTCTCGAAACCCAGGTAGGCAACCGGAACGTAAGAGGACAATGGAAGGCCCATAAAAACCAATAATCCAAAAATAAAATTCCAAAAATTCGGAAAAACAGAAATCCAAAGATAGAAACCCCTGAAACAAATAGGGCAAATTAGCACGGTGATCAAGCCAAAATATGAAGGAAACAGGTACGGAACCTCAACAAATAACAGATCAAAACAATATCTGTATCAAAATTACTCAAACAACATACCTTTAGATGTTAGACGGGGTTCAAGCGTGTGGCAGCTCTCGAAAGTCAAATCCCCAAACGTGGGTGCAGGTGGTCGAAACTACAAATCTTCCTTCATCTACAATCATCCATCAGACGAGAAACCATCGACGACCACAATCCTGCTCAAGGGCTTCGTTGAATAATCCCCTAACTAGGGCATGTATATTTCACACTAAATATCAGTATCTCAACGAAAATTCCCAATTTCGAGAGCTCGGCACTGAAACCTACTGGTTCCTTCAAGATCACATAAAGACTAAATTGGCTTGCTCCGAAAATGACGAGGCTAGCAGAATTAACATCGCGCCGGCCCAACATACTATGTTGCCAACAGCGTCCCTATTTGTAACAAAGTACTAGAAAGTTATGATGTCATACTTCCGGATTCACCAAATCAAGCGCTAAAGCGACTCATTATCGAAATGATTTAAATCAGTCAGAATCTACTTTTATATGCTTGGTGGGAATATATAACCCACGCGTTATGCGGCAGTCTAAAATTACAATCAACATGCGCCACTAATAGCATTATGCCAAATAAGGCATTAACTTGGCAACCGTGTCGACCGTGAAGGCCACGCGCTTGTCCAGAAAGCTGTCACTTATACCGCCAAAATTATCCTCCACAGACTATGTGAAACATAGACCAATTTCGTTCGCGTCGGTAGAATCTACTCCGAGCTGAAATATTATCGAACTTTAATAATGGAGAGTCCGTGTAACACTGCGTCAATATGCAAGCCTAGAGGGCTAAATATTGATATAATCTGCAAATTCAAGCGTATGATAGCTAAATCCTACAATAAATGCAACGCGAATTAGAGTGGTTCTCGAGTCGATATCGACGGAGGGATCCGATGCGCTTTCCACCGGTCGTGTAGTCTATGGTTTAAAACCGGAGTGACATGACATACTTCTAACAAACGTCAATGTTTCATTCCCAAAATGAAAATATTCCGTAATCACCCAAGCAAAACAATATATTATCAAATATAAATCAACGAGAAAATTACCACAGAATGACCATCAAGTGTACAAAAAGTAAGTTATAATTACAGTGTTAGATATCCCTAAATAACCTTAAAATATAACTCGGCATGCATTATAGTCCAAACTCCAATTACTCGGCTAATCTGTAAACAATCTATCACTGTTGTTTTATTTTAGACACAACCCTCCAAGAAAGGCTGAAATGCATTCCAGATGCCCAAAATACTTCGAATCAGCAATTAAAGATCCATAATTAGCAAGGTCAAAAACAGTGGATGGCCATCAAGGTGTATTATCGAACTGAAATAATGAAACCAAGCCAAATGATTAGAAGAAGGCTTTCTCCATTTAGAAAGACAGCATAATAGGACAAAACCAAGGGGAAAATACCAATATACAACGAAGCTTTGTGGTTCCAGCTGCAACAATATATCGAGTGTGTGTAAAGTTAATTCGTTCAAAAGAAGGCATGTACATTTGATATATTATAAAGACATAAATATGAAATATTTGCTTTAGAATACCTAGTTTAATGTTGGGTTCCATGCTTTTCCAATACTAGTCCTATTGTGGTAATTATCTAATTTTTGTAGTCTATTTTAATAAATAATATGATGTTTGATTATTTTCCCTCCAGAAATAGATCAATTTTAATCGACTCTGGTCGACCTCGTAAATTTTTATTTTGATCCATCGCCATTCCGTCAGAAACCAGGTTTTTGTATAATATGAAATCGTAGCCTGTTACAAACTACTAAATACAATACTTTCTCTATATAGAAGCGAGAAAGTAAAAATGTTTATTGATTGAGAATCGTCAAACTAATTTATATTAATATCTTCATTACCTTGGAATAAAGGAGAATTGCTTATTTGACATTTTGGGTAGTCACAACACCAATATTTTTTTCTCTTCATTGTTGCTATGCTGTCCAGAGTCAGCTTCGTCACTTTGTCTTGCTTCAGTATAGGACTTTTTGTGCTTTTTCAAGTTAGCACAAATAGAAAAATATTTTCCTTGGCAGTTCCTTAATGTGCGATTTGTACTTAAGCAAGGAACACATTCATCCTGAGATAGTTTATTAAAGACAATGTTTTGTTTATCTAAGATTTTCCTATAGATAGCATAGGAAATCTTCTTAAGCTCACAAAAATCTTTCCATAAATAAATGAGAAACTGCAGGATTGTAAGAATTTATATGTCGGAATATCAATTTACTGATTTCATATTGCAAAACACCTTTTGAAATTGGGCCCTTGTAATCTATTGTTTTTGCCACTCCCTCTAAACTCTTTGCATTAATATGCAAAGTTATCATCCTGTCTGATGTCAGGCCAAGCGTATAAAGAAACATTGTTTTACAAGCCTGTATCTTCTCGAAGCTATGTGACGAATCAACTAGCCATGTTAAAAACTACTTCAAAGAAATGCTGCTGTTGGAAATCTTGGCTTCTTGACGACGGAACTCAATCCCACATTTTTGTACATGTCCAAATATAAAATCCTATCTCCGAATGAGTTGCCAGAATTTATTCCTTTTAGTTTCTCTAAAGTTTTCTTAGGATTTTTAAAAATATTTCCTCCTAAAAGTTTCATTACAAGCAGGTAACAAAGCAAATTTTTTAATGGAAATCTCCGGAAATGTTTCACATACCTTGTTTAAAATATCGGTCACAACATTTTTGCAAATATAGTCTCAATGTCTTCAGGTACTGTTGCAATAACATTCTCCTGAATAATATTTATTTTTGTTGAAACTGGACTCCTTCTTTCTTCAAATCTCCTATTTCGGCAAAAAGCAAAACGCAAACTATTCAAATTGAAACACTGTATTCGTTTCTTCTTGTTAAATTTTTAAGATCAAAATCTGGTCCAGCGACACTATCATAACATTCAGAAAACTCATTTTCATCGAGTTCACTGTTTGCAGGTAAACTATTGTTATCAAATAAACTCTGTCAGCTAAGACTAAATTAATGTCAGTAAGAAATATAAGCAACACCTAGCAAGTTGACTTATCGGCCACCAAACGTGAGATACTTCGAGAAAAAAATACAGAGCCTAGTAAGTTAGCATACTAGCTTTTAAAAGCACTCAATAAGCAAATTGACAGACTTGCTAGAAACCCAAGGAAAAAATATACCATTTATGTGCTTTAATAAGTGATAAAGGAAGACCAAGTAGGTGTCTTTTCGCGATCTTTTTAAAAATGCAATAATTTGGTAAAACCTAGTAAGTCGACTTGCTAGGTTCTCTCAAATTAGACAGAAATTCGCATCAGGTTCTTTTTTGATTATATCAGTGGAAAATGCGCTTGTTCAATGACTCGACTTTAACAAATTATCAAATATTTCTTGTACGATTTTTCTTTGATTGCCAAAACTGACATGTGACCTAAGACAACGATTTAACAAAATCTTCTCTTTGTAATTAAGTTAGATATGAGGCCATTTCGTTGGATATTTATATTAATGTTAACCAACCAAAGTAAAAAACTAGTTTCTTTAATTTCACTTAATATTGTAGTTTACTTCTAGAACGATAAAATGTAATATTGCCATTTCTTTTATTCTATTTCATTTAATAATTTTACAAATTATAATAAATTCAACTTGCTAGTGGTTTATAGCTAAGTCACTCGTAAATATCACGGCATACAATTATAACTTCAGTGTTATAGTTATCTTCTTTGAGCATTTGGAATCTCGTATTTATGATAATTATTTGCGATCTTAAATATTAGTCGGTTATGAAAATGCTCGCAACGAGGCTTGTCCAAGCATATTTGACAATAACTCGACAAGTGTGCCTTTACTCCGTCCCTGTGTTTTTGCATTCTGCAACGCACACAAAATTCAACACCGATAGCAGCAGCTAGAGTGAAGCGAGGAAGAAGGGAACCACTGATACGAACTCTAAAAAGATGCAAGAAGGCAATTCTCTCCAGCAAGCCGTTCCGCAAAAACGCGTATCAAATAGCATAAAATAATTTTGTAATTAACGGCAATTAATTAGCATTTAGTAAAGTTAATCATCGAGTCTTTTTTAATCAACAATTCAACATAAATTTTGGTCCTTCGAGCAGGATTTAATCAACAGCAATTAGTTAAAACAATCAAGATTTCGTACGCAATTCAAGTCGGCGTTATCATTATCAATCAATAACTCGCGAGTTCGGCGAGCTCGTGTGTGACAAAGACAACAAGTTACAGTGTCGGTCGTTAGTAACAAAGACAGGAAATATTAAACGAAACATTCGTAATAAGCAAGCAAGTGTATGGTTTATGGATGGTTAATGGAATGAAAATTTTCTTCAGAGAATCTTGGAGATATGGTGAAACAGCAACATACATAACAGCAGAATACATCAGATAAGTCCTTTTAACCTATTCCAATGTCAATTAGATTAATTAGTGTGCATGTTTTATTTTGCGTAAAGATTTTAATTTTATTTATTCAATTCAAGCAGTTTTAATCGGTTAAACAATATTATCGATAAATAATATGGCTGAAATACAGCAACTTAAAGCAACAAAAAGTAACATTAAAGGTCAATTAACAAGATTTAGAACATTTCTGCCGAGTTTGACGGACAATGATCCAAGGTTAACGGAATTACCACGTAGGTTTGCTACAAATGAGAACTTGTTAGACAATTTTATTTCCGTTCAAATTCAAATTCAGGCATTAGACGTACGCAAAGATTTAAGTGACGAACAAAAAGCCACGGAATATCTAAATGAGTCAGCTTTGTTTGAAAATAATTATTATGATACAATAGCACAGGCATCTATTCTGTTAAGAAATTGCGCAATCAGTAGCGATAATGATTCGCAGAATCGAAGCCACAGTCAAAACTCTCCACACTCAGACGGTGTTAAACTTCCTTTAATAAATTTGCCGACATTTAACGGCTGTGCTGATAAATGGCTTCAGTTTTGTGAAACATTTGAATCACTGATAGACCAAAACAAGCAATTAAGCAAAGTACAAAAGTTTCATTATTTAAAATCATGTTTGTCCGGTGATGCAGAAGCAGTGGTAGGCTCTCTTGAGGTAACGTCCGTGAATTATGATATAGCATGGACGCTACTAAAAGAACGTTTTCAAAATGAACATTTGATTATTCACAATCATGTTCGAGCATTTTTTGAGCTACCTATCATATTAAAAGAAAATTCAGCATTATTAAGAAAATTTATTGATGAGATCAAGAAAAACATTCGAATTTTAAAAAGTTTTAAGCAACCAGTTGATAGTTGGGACACGATATTAATATACTTGTTGACCACAAAACTGGATCAAGTCAGTCGAAGAGAGTGGGAGTCAGCAAATATAGGTAAGCAAGTGTTGCCAACTATTGACAATTTTCTTGCTTTTTTAACCACACGATGTCAACTATTAGAAACGTTGTCAAACACAAGAGAAACTCGTGCAGACCCTAAACCAATAAACACAAACAAACCATTTAGTTCTCGATCATTATATTCGAGCCCTAAGCCTATAAATGTTAACAAAATGAAGTGTTTATGCTGTAACGAGGCTCACTTAATTTTTTACTGTTCAAAATTTTTATCGATGCCAATCAGATCAAGAATTTCTGAAATCAAAAGGCTAAAATTATGCTTTAATTGTTTTAGATCAAATCATGCATATAATGAGTGTTATTCTCCTGGATGTAAATATTGCGGCAATAAACATAACTCATTGCTTCATGAAAATAACAAAACTCAAATTTCAAATGCGCAAACAAATATGCTGCAAAACAATAACCAATTTCCTGAATACCAATCAAATGAATTAATCAATCATAATCAATTGTTGCATCAAATACCAAATCATTATAATCAATCATACCCAACAAGACATTATGATCAAGGTTTCACACAACAAGTGTTCAATCAATCAGAGCGCTCTAGTAACGATCCATCAATTAAACAAAATGAAAAACCAAACTTTTATCCAATGAGTCAATCAAACAATCAACGAGATCATCAAATCAATCATAATCAACAAAATCTTCATCATTCATTCAATCAATCTGACCAAGAACCAATCATTCCTAGTAATCAATTTTTCAATCATACAATCAATCAAGTAAGCAGACAAACCAGCAATCAACTTGAATCTAACAACACTAATCCATCAAACAATCAAACATATAGTCAAGTATTCTTTAATCGATCAAATCACATCACACACACTAACGAGCATGTTCCAACAGAGTTTGGTATCACATCAGTTTCATCAGAAATCAAGCAATCAGAAATCTTATTATCAACAGCATTAGTTGATATCAGTGATAGATTCGGAATATTTCACAAAGCACGCGTATTACTCGATTCGTGGTCACAGTCAAATTTCATTACACGCGAACTTTGCAACAAATTAAAATTAGATACTCAAAAAATCGATGTTCCTATAAGTGGTATCAACACAAACGTCTCAAAAATAAGTTCAATGACCAAATGTACAATAAAATCGCGATTCAACTCTTATCATTTAGATACAACTTTCTTAATATTGGATAAAATTACCGAAAACTTGCCAGTTGTGAAAGTTAACTTAAATGATATAGTGATCCCCCCCAATGTAAATTTAGCTGATGAGACTTTTAATATTCCTGGAAAAATTGATTTACTATTGGGAGCGGCTGTGTTTTATGATTTAATGTGCATAGGACAGATCAAGGTAAGTAATGATCAGCCAATCATACAAAAAACGAAATTTGGTTGGGTTATATCAGGAAGAACACCGATAAGTATTAAAGCACCAAACATTTGCACATTCGTAAGAATGGAAAAGATTGAAGACCAACTTGCAAGATTTTGGGAAGTGGAAAGTTTCGAAAATATTAAAATGGTAAGTAACGAAGAAAAAGAATGCGAAAAAGAATTCCAAGACAAGGTAAGACAGGATCAAAACGGAAGATTTGTTGTTCCCTTACTTACCAAGGAAAATATAAATGAAGTTGGTGAATCATATGATCTTGCTTTAAAGAGATTTAACATGTTAGAAAGAAAACTAGATAGAAACGTGCACTTGAAAACTTTATACGTAAATTTCATGAACGAATACGAGGACTTAGGACATATGTCTAAGATACCTACGGATGAGTTAACTACCAGCAATAGGCCAACATTCTATTTGCCACATCATGGAGTACTAAAAGAGACTAGTAGTACCACAAAATTAAGAACTGTTTTCGACGGTTCCATGAAAGCTTCTAGCGGCGTATCACTAAATGACAAATTGAAAGTTGGGCCGACAATACAAGAAGATTTATTTAGTATACTAATTAGATTCAGAAAACACAATATTGTTTTAACCAGTGACGTGGAAAAAATGTACAGACAAGTGTATGTTCAAGAAGAATATAGAGATCTACAAAGAATATTATGGCGTTCGAACAAGTCAGAACCGATTCAACACTACAGGCTCAATACTGTAACATACGGTACGTCTAGCGCACCTTTTCTTGCGATAAGAAGTCTTCATGAGGCAGCCAATTTACATAATGACGAATATCCGACAGCCTGTAAAATTATCAAACGTGACTTTTATGTCGACGATCTATTGTCAGGAACTAACACGACTGATGAGGCAAGACAACTAAAGAATGACATAAAAAATGTTTTATCACAACATGGATTTATTCTGCGTAAATGGTCATCAAACTCTTCGCAGTTGTTAGCTGAAGAAAAAAGAAATTCAAATCAAGACGTTCAACATCTTTTATCCAACGATGGAGTAAACAAGACACTTGGAATTTTTTGGAATCCAAATGAAGACACTTTACAATATACCATTACCTTAACGGGTTCAGAACGTGTGACCAAACGAACAATTTTATCAACAGTGTGTCAAATATTCGACCCATTGGGCTTGGTTGGACCATGTGTCGTCATGGCAAAAAAAATATTGCAAAGGCTTTGGAAATTAGAATTAGATTGGGATGAATCATTACCCCATGATCTCCACACATGCTGGAACAATTTCAAATATGACATACCAAACTTGAACCTGTTGAGATTACCACGACAGGTTATTACCAAGACAGTAAAACACGTACAAATTCACGGCTTTAGTGACGCATCTGAAACATCATATGGAGCATGCGTCTATTTAAGATGTACAGATCATTCCGGCAATCACAATGTACAATTAATATGTGCAAAATCAAAGGTAGCACCTCTGAAAACTATCGTTTTGCCCAGATTAGAGTTATGCGCAGCCGTATTACTATCCAATTTGGTTGAAAAAGTTATTCAGTCATTAGACATGATGGTCAACGAACGTTTCTATTGGTGTGACTCAACAATTACTTTGGCTTGGATAGCTGAAGAACCATACCATTGGAAAATATTTGTTGCAAATAGAGTGTCACATATTCAAAGCATAACAAAAATCAACCAGTGGCAATATGTTAACACCAAAGAAAATCCCGCGGATATTATTTCTCGTGGAATGACACCTTATCAACTTATGAATTCGACGCTATGGTGGAATGGACCATCGTGGCTGACCAACGACACGAAAAATTGGCCGAAAGAAAAATTCAACGTCCAAAATTCACTCCCTGAAAGAAAACCTGATGTGGATATATCATTGCTAAATGCTAACAAAAATAATAATTTTGATATATTTTCTTTGTATTCCTCTTTGTATAAATTACAACGAATTGTAACTTTAATCTTACGATTTAAATACAATTGTTTAAACAAAACTAATAAGCGCATTGGGCATTTAAATCTCCCTGAATTAACGAATGGTTTAAATTGTCTGATAAGAATATCTCAAAGGGAATCGTTTCCAGATGATATCAACGCATCATCAAGTAAAAGCATCTCAAAGAAGACCAATAAACTTAAATCATTAACGCCATTTCTAGATAATTCTGGCATATTACGTGTGGGGGGTCGAATAAAGCATTCTAACTTTGACTACTCTCAGAATCACCCTATAATTCTTTCAAACAAACATAACCTAACAGAGCTTATAATTAGACAAGAACATTATAGATTACTGCATGCAGGGCCTCAAGCTTTGCTGGCGTATATTCGAACCAAGTATTGGCCCATTTCTGGCATGACCACAGTAAAAAGGGTTCTTAACAAATGTATACTCTGTTTCCGTGTAAAACCGACATCAATTAACCAGCCCATGGGGGAATTACCAAAAGAGCGTATCACTCCCTCTCGACCGTTTTTACACATCGGCCTGGATTATGCAGGTCCATTTACGATTAAAGTTAACAACATGAAAAATGCTAAACGAATAAAGGTGTACTTATGCTTGTTTGTTTGTTTTAGTACAAAAGCAACCCATATCGAAATAGTCAATGATCTTAGCACGAACGCGTTTTTAAACTGTTTAAAGCGATTTATTTCTCGCCGAGGACGGCCTATATCAATATGTTCAGACAACGCTACTAACTTTGTAGGTGCTGATCGTGAGCTTCAACGGTTTATTGCGTTTGTTTTTAACCAAGACGTGCAGTTGGATATAATTAGATATCTCTGTTCAGAATCAATTACGTGGAGCTTTATTCCAGCTCGGTCACCCCATTTTGGTGGCATTTGGGAGGCTGCGGTAAAGTCTGCCAAGTTTCATTTGCGGCGTGTTATGGGTAATTCAACTTTAACTTTGGAGAATTTTAGCACATTAATAGCGCAAATTGAAGCATGCCTAAATTCACGTCCAATAACACCCTTATCATCAGATCCGTCAGATCTTCAGGCTCTTACTCCCGGCCATTTTCTAATTGGCTGTTCCTTGTTATCTATCCCAGAACCTGATATTATCGATGTACCAATCAATCAGCTAGATCAGTTCCAGCAACTAAGTCAAATGATCCAGAAGTTTTGGTCACGTTGGAGTTTAGAATACATTAGTCAATTACAACAGCGCTCAAAATGGAACCAAAATAACCAATTTATACTCCAACCCAATCAACTAGTGCTCCTAAAGGACGACAATCAGCCTCCTCTACGCTGGAAAATGGGAAGAATAGTAGAAGTGTTTCCTGGAAAAGACAATATCACTAGAGTTGTTTCCATTAAAACAATTAATGGTGTAGTGAAACGTGCGGTTTCAAAGATCTGTATCTTACCCGTTAGTCACTAATCTACATTTTTATTGAAACCAGGAGGTTTCAAGGCGGGCGGCATGTCCAAGCATATTATTTGACAATAACTCGACAAGTGTGCCTTTACTCCGTCCCTGTGTTTTTGCATTCTGCAACGCACACAAAATTCAACACCGATAGCAGCAGCTAGAGTGAAGCGAGGAAGAAGGGAACCACTGATACGAACTCTAAAAAGATGCAAGAAGGCAATTCTCTCCAGCAAGCCGTTCCGCAAAAACGCGTATCAAATAGCATAAAATAATTTTGTAATTAACGGCAATAAATTAGCATTTAGTAAAGTTAATCATCGAGTCTTTTTTAATCAACAATTCAACATAAATTTTGGTCCTTCGAGCAGGATTTAATCAGCAGCAATTAGTTAAAACAATCAAGATTTCGTACGCAATTCAAGTCGGCGTTATCATTATCAATCAATAACTCGCGAGTTCGGCGAGCTCGTGTGTGACAAAGACAACAAGTTACAGTGTCGGTCGTTAGTAACAAAGACAGGAAATATTAAAC
>JAEQML010069824.1:0-17211 GCA_016904865.1 Pissodes strobi | reverse complement strand
CTACTGTATGTTAAGCAGAATTTGGATCTCTATCGGGTTCATGAGGACATACATTCCTATAGAACTCGTGCCAGACATAATTTGGTGCCTGCATGTGGGCGCTTAAGAAGGTGTCAAGACGGTCCAGGATACTGGGCAATTAATTTTTTAAATATTTTACCTGATAGTGTTAAGTCTGTTAAGTCTCTTAGTTTTAAGCATTTTAAATCGAGGGTGAAGGATTATTTGTTACAAAGGGCTTTTTACTCTATTGACGAATATTTTGGATCCAATTTTAACTTGGCTTTTGACCCTTGAACGTTTTAATTTTGTATTCACATTTGCGAATATTTCTCTTATTAATAACCATGTAAAATTTGTTTGTAACTCTGAAAAGTATTGTCTTTTTTATAATTGAACTTTGTGTAGTGGATAATTCCAATTTTTATCATTTTTTTCTTCCTGACATGTGTAAGCTATTGTATTAACATGAATAAAGTACTGAATATTGAGTATTTAATATAATTTTACTATTTTAACAGTAAAATAAAATATATTGTGGTAAAACAACTATAATTACGAATTAAAAACGACATATACAGGGTGCTACAAATTCGTTTCTTTGTATGGGTATCTCGAAAACCGTAAGAGATACGAGGTAGGTTAAATTGGGGCAAAGTTGCTCAATTTAAGGGTGATTAACATGCCGTCGAGAAATTTAGAAAATTCCGTCTACTTCCGAAGATATCCATAAAAAACCGAAAATCATCTATTTTTTTTTTATTTTTTCCTGCCTTTGTTTGAAGAGATAAAGTAAAATAAATGTCACATTCCTATTGCCGCTTTTTCTCCTCTACAAGCTGGCGGTATCAAATTTTAAATCCGACGTTTCGCTTTCGGGCCCCCTTCATCAATTTAATTTTTTTAAATACGGACCTGGATTTTTTATCTAATTTTTAAAAAGCCTTTGGTCTCCCAAAACCAATGATGTATCACACTTGTCCGATAGTTGTAACACATATTGTCATAAGTGAAATCGGGTCAGAAACGATAGCCCCATCTCTGTCTAACACATTATCTCTTATGGAAAAAATCTAGATTTGTTGATTTATTGAGAAGTGCGATACATCGTTGGTTTTAGGAGACCAAAGGCTTTTTAAAAAGTAGATAAAAATTCCAGGTCCGTATTTAAAAAAATGAAGTTGATGAAGGGGGCACGAAAGCGAAACGTCGGATATCAAATTTGATAACGCCAGCTTGTAGAGCAGAAAAAGTGGCAATAAGAATGTGACATTTATTTTACTTTATCTCTTCAAACAAAGGCAGGAAATAATAAAAATAAAATAGCTGATTTTCGGTTTTTTACGGATATCTCCGGAAGTAGACGGAATTTTCTAAATTTCTCGACAGTATGTCAATCACCCTTAAATTGCGCAACTTTGCCCCAATTTAACCGACCTCGTATCTCATACGGTTTTCGAGATACCCATACAAAGAAACGAATTTGTAGCACCCTGTATACGGAAACATTCCCTGAAATATGAATTTTTTTTCGTATTTTAAATTACTTTTAATTATAATTTAGATTAGGAAAGAGATATTGAGATGCGGTTTTCACTGACGTGTTAAGCTCTTTGGCTATCTTTAGCTCCAAAAAAAGTGATATCGTTGCATTTAAAATTTTTGAGAAAATCTGTCTTATTTGTGTTTATGTCAGAAAACGTCCTCTAGCGGCAACGTAAGCAATCGCAATCAGCTTGTTCATAGAGCAACTGATAGCTTAAGAAAAGCTCTTTTCAACGACACTCAGTTTGTTGAAATCCGTTGAGCCGTTTTGAAGTTATAGACATTTGTTTGGAAAAACATTTGAACATAGCCTACCACTTTATTTGAATAGATAGAGCAAAAAGTTATTAACAAAAAGGAATCAAATTTGTCTCAGCCTTAAACCTAGCTGCATTTCAAGTATTCTTAATTGGTGAAAATCTGGAAAAAAACAACTTTTGAAATTCCAGATAGCGCGTACGCCATCTGGCGGCCATTTTAGAAACTTACAAATAATTTCCAGCGTTTTCTCTTGGTCACAAAATTTTTTACCGCAAGTCTTTACGATAATTACTTTTCGAAATATGGCCGAGTGCCATTCTTAACTGACCACCCGGTACATAGTAAAATTGGTTCATTTTTTCCCAAAAAATTAATCTTGAACAACATGGGTTCTTTAGCAGGCGTTCCACTGTCTCTAATCTGTTGGTGTATACTGATTGCCTTTATGGGGCCTTGGCGGAGCGGTGTCATATTGATGCAGTCTACACGGATTTCTCCAAGGCATTTGACAAGGTAAATCATCATGTTTTAATGAGAAAACTCTCCCTCTATGGGGTAACAGGTTTTTTGTGGGCATGGTTTCAAAGTTATCTTTCGGGTCGGAGGTTCATGGTAAAGCTCAATAATGTTGTGTCTGATGCAGTTGCTATTACTTCTGGAGTTCCCCAGGGTGGCCATCTGTCCACTCTACTTTTCAACTTATACATAAACGACTTGAAGGAAACTGTTGAGCACTCTGTTTTTACTGTATGCAGATGATAAATTATTTCACTGTATACAAAATGTATTTGATTGTATAGATATGCAGGAAGACCTGGATAAATTTGGAAGATGGTGTGTGAATAATAGACTGAATTTCAATATGTCAAAGTGTAGTCTGATATCATTTTACAGAATGCATAAGCCTATATTTTTTCATTATTCAGTCAATGAAGTGTTTTTGAGTAGGGTAGAATCTGTGAAAGATTTGGGTGTTATTTTGGATCCAAAGTTAACTTTTAATCTTCATATTGAGCTGCTAACCAACAAAGCTTTTAAAATTCGAGGGTTTATTACAAGGTCTCTAAGTGAATTCAATGATTGATCTCAGTGGCGGCTCGTGACCTGTTAAAGAGGCAGTGCTGCTCAGGGGAGGCAAAATTGAAGCAATTGAATATATTCCTGGCAGGGCGCCGGAGGCGCAAAAATGTGAGAATTTTTACAATTGTCAAGGTCAAACGGCCTAAAATGGTGAATCAGAAATTCGCCCAACAAAAATATTTCATTAAAAAAATAGGTTTCGATACATACATTTTCCTACATGAGGTATTATGTGATGGAAAAATGTTAACCAAAATAAAAAATTTTGATCTGTAAGAATCCGTCGAATGGAAAATGCTGAACTACAAATGATGGCATTATCAAAAGTTTCTTCTATCTCTTCCATGCAATCAATTAAAGATGCTCAAAACCAACATTGACAGTTTGAATATTGAAGTTCCAGCGAGTTGGAGCGCCATGAATAATTATTTTTTGCACAGTTTTGTCTCACTGCAACCGGTTGTGGTAAATTTTTAAAAATAGGTGGGGATTTCACTCAAATTTTCAAAAAAAAGTCTAACCTGATAACTATCGGAACAAGCTTTAAGACATTATTAAATTTAATTGGTGCACAAAGTGTGCAAAAGGATATTTTTCCTTGATTCGGGCTTGAACCCCAGTATGCCGTCCACGCATGACAGGTGCTCCATCGTAACTTTGACCATTTTGTAACAAAAAATAAAAAAATAATATGGTTTGTTTTGGTTAGTTTGGGTTAGCTTTAGTTAGTTTGGATTA
This sequence comes from Pissodes strobi, assembly GCA_016904865.1. Classification (NCBI taxonomy): domain Eukaryota; kingdom Metazoa; phylum Arthropoda; class Insecta; order Coleoptera; family Curculionidae; genus Pissodes; species Pissodes strobi. The sequence continues at coordinate 13,587 of JAEQML010069824.1, read as the reverse complement.
GCTTTGGTTAGTGTAGGTTAGTTTCGTTTGAGCCACTACGCACTTGCGTAAAGATAGGCTTGCGCGAAGCCTAAGTGAAAGAATTTCGGTTAGCTTTGGTTAGTTTGGGTTTGCTTTGATTAGTTTGGGTTTATCTTTGATTAGCTCAGGTTAGTTTCGTCTCGTTTAAGCCGCTACGCTTCGCGAAATCCTTTCTTCACGCAACCCTAGGCGAAACAATTTCGGTTGGCTTTGGTTAGTTTGAGTTAGTTTGGGTTAGCTTTTGTTAGTTTAGGTTAGCTTTGGTTAGTTTCGTCTCGTTTAAGCCACTACGCACTTGCGTACTCAAACAATGAAGGTTCCGTAAGTTTGTTTAGTTAAAAAAATAAATAAAAAAGCACGATTTCTGTTCTCCGCCAGTGTATTTGCAATCACTAAGGACACTAGAATGTGACTATATAATTCAAAAATAGCAGAAATCCATATATGTAATTGTAACCGGAATTTCTTGCGAGAATACTCAATATCCTCCTAGTTGGGACCAAAAATGGTTATTCGTAGGTGTAGTTATTTTCCATTAAGTGGACTGTATGTATTATTTCACTTTCTATCTATTTTTACAGAAAAAAATATTTAACTTTAATCGTTTAACATAGATGACAAAACCGAATGTCTCAAGAAAATTCTCCATGGTAACGATTGTTGCACTGCAAGTTTCTTCCTCGCTCGAGTCGGAGAATGCTAATTCAGCAGAACTCTCCATTAATACAGTTCTTTATGTCTTGAACACTTGAAACGTATTTATCTAATTACAATTATATTTTGTGTAAACTATATCTATCGCTGCTATGTGCGTTGTGCTTTTGCTGCAAATAAATATATTAATATAACTTACTTATTCGTTCAAGTTTCCAATTTTACACAATCGCTTTTTCATATGTTGTGTATTCACGTGGGTTTTTAGAGCACTTTTCGCACTTGACTTATATGAACATTCAAAACATTGAAACCACTCGATTTTGTCAGGATTTTTATGCTTTATTTGGTGTACTTTTAGCGCCAGTTTTCGAGCTGTTTTGAAAGAGCATGTTGAACACTCAAACCACTGAATTTGATCAGCAGGTTGATGTCTAATCTGGTGCATTTTAAAACTATACTTTCGAAAGGTTTTATATGGACAGTCCGAACACTGAAACCAGTTAGAATCTTGTTGATCGGCAATTGTATGGAATTTCAAGTGGTATCTTAGAGATTGTCTTCGAAATGTTTTAAACGAACAATGTAAACAGTGAAACCATTCGATTTCGTCATCATTTTTATGCTTCAATTGGTGCCGAGTTAGCGAACCTTTTCGAGGTGTTTTGAAAGAGCATGTTGAACACTCAAACCATTGGATTTGATCAGTAGGCTTATGAGTTATGGCATGTTTGTCTAAATTACTTTTCTTGATTGTTTTATAGGGACACTCTGGACATTTATGCCAACCTTTTGCGTGTTCGTTTTGACGACTAATCTGGCTGTTTGTACGATCATTAGGTGTTTCATTTCTTGCAGTTTCACAGGAACGCTGATATGTGTCTCCATTGGGGTCCATAACATGTTGGTTAAAACTACCTTTCTGGTCAGTATTGTAAGAACTGCCAGGACATATACGCAGAATAACTGCATCCTTAGGTTTATGGACAAGTTCGAAGATTAACCTGAAAATAAAAACCTATGTAGCAAAAAATTGCATGTTCAAACAGAGTAGATAAAGCAATAATATTTATAGAAAAACCGTTTTTTTAACACGTCATGTTTAGATGAACTTTCTTTCATGAAATTACTTTAGGAATGCGCCCTTAAATTTAGTAAGTTGAGAGTGAAAGCTGTGTACATGTACGAAATATACTAAATGAAACACTCTTCAATACATAAAATTTTAATCCAAGAGGACCTCTAAATTAGCGTAACAGAGCGCTTTTGGCCGGTGCCATCATCAGTGTTACCTGGAAAGTGAGTAAAAGAACAGCGAATGTAGTCGAATTTTGGGTTAAGTAATTAAAATCTGCAATCGGCATTGTTATGTACATTATGGCATGAATAAAATTGTATTTTGAGTTTTAAATTTTAATTTTGAATTCTGAATTTGTTAACATAAAAAAGATGTTAATTAAAAAATGTAAAATTAAGCCTGATGAGTTTTTGTGTAGTTTTTTTGTTATTCGATTTTTAGCTGCTCGTCATTATCGTTTTCACAATTTACCTAGCGAGCTTTTAGAAAACTCGTTACAAACTGGATCGAATAGCATTTTCGAAACATATCTACACTGGGATTTATATTCCATCCACCATGTTGCCTAAGAGTCGAAAAGAAATTTTCCAGGAAGTGCTGATTTAATCTGTTAGTTAAAAGAAAAACCGTTTTTTTTTTGGATTTCTCCGATTCAAATAAGGAATGTATTGCATTGATGGTTTGAGTCATTCCCTTTTGAGCGATGTATCACAAGTGGCCATTATTTTAAATATGGCGTTGTAGAGAGCATAATTCAATCTGGTGGTTGAATTATGCCCTTTACAACCTCATCTTTAAAAAGAATGGCCACTAGTGATACATCGTTCAAAAGGGAATTTCGAGCTCCATCTAAATGTTTAAAAATATGTATAGGGTTCTATTCAAAATTTCGAGAAAAATTTACATTTTTACATTTTAAGGAACTACTAAAAATGCTTCAATTTTATAACAATTATTTAGAATTTCCAACAGTGAGAAAAATCTGCAAGAAAACCTATTTTGTCTCCGATATCAACGCACATTTTGACAAAAAATCTATTGGTGATGTCAAAATGCCGCCATATTGAATTTGGAATAAATGCCCTCTACGCCTCCATTTTGAAAAAAAATTACAACTTGTGATACATCGCTGCAAAGGGAATTTCAAGCTCTATTCAAATATGTAAAAATGTTTGCAGAGTTGTATTTCAAATTCTTGCCTCATGCTCACTTCCGGTCAATCCGGAAGTGATATTCATTTGTTTTTTAGTGGAAAATATATCTTCAGCCAAAATTTCAAATTTTCCCTTAAAAAGCATTTGAATGGTGCGTTGTTAAACGATTTCGTTGACACCCGGTATAGAGGTCAACTTTAAAAAAAATAATTATTAGACACTTCTGGATTTCTCCTGCTTCCAATTGCTACTAAAAGTCGCAGGAGAAATCCAGAGTTATTTCATCAGTAGCTTGTGGAAGTTTTCTGGCAAAACTATTATTAGGCACGCAGTGGTACGCCACTGACTTTTCTTAAAATAAAAAATATATATATTTTTGAAATCCATATTTCTTAAGGAAAAGATTTGATCACTTGATTTTATTTTAGTCCGACATACGGTTTTCACCAAAAAAAATAAAATATAATTCTCTTCATTGTGATATTGTCATTAACGTAATTGTTATGACCATGCAAAGAAACGATTATTGATTTTTTTAAGCAAAAGCCTTGCATCGGACTTAAAAACACCAACTGATCAAATTTGTTTAGATATATATGCGGATTTCAAAAATGATTTTTATTTTAAGATAAAGGTGCGTACCATTTCTTTTCTTCAAAAATATTTAATGCAAAACTGGTACGGACGCCACTGAAAAAAAAAACTGTCTGTACAACAGAAAATACATCTTGATGCCTAAAATACGTCTACCCAATTTTATAAAGATATCTATAATAGTATCGCACTTATTATATAATTTTTTTTTATATGTAAAAAAAAAATGTTTTTTTTTAACTTTGCCTCCCTTTGTATCTAAAAGTTAAGTTGTTTAGGGCATATATAAGAAGTTTTTTTCTTAAAATGTGTCCAAGAATCAAGCTTTTAAATATTAGCATGTCATTAACGAACACCCTGTATAGTAATGGGCAGTGGCGGCTCGTATGTATACAGTGCGAGTCTCATCTTTGGAATACATTGAGTAGAGATATTTTTTTCGATAACTAAACTATCTAGCACACGTCGATTACTAGTGCCGAACTGAAACTTTATTATGCCCTTTAAAAGAATAATAAAAAAGGGCTTTCATTTAAAAAATTGTCGATGACGTCATATCTCAAATTTGAGACGCCCGTATGAAACGGCCCGAGGTATTATACCCACTATTATAGGTTTCGATAAAGTTCTTGATTAATCCCCAGTTTTATTCCTTCAGATTAACATCAAGGTTCATTGAAAGTTTTATTCTTACCAGTATTTAAAATCAAATTTTTGCGTTCTTTAGGGGAATTCGAAATAACGTAATCCTGTGATTTCTTCGATTATTATTGCAGTTATAAAAACAACGGGTGATGTCTGACATGTTGAAAACAATAATAATATCAAAATATTATAGTAAAAAATAGGAGAATAATAAATAATGTCGTATGAATTGTGAGAGCTCCGCAAACACTTGATCCTGCCATAGAACTAACTAGTTGCTGCGTTGCTGCAATTGCAATTATTTGGAAAATTTAGCTACGCGCGCCGTGCAGGGCGCCGCACGGTTTTTGCTGGAGGATCGAGCAAGCACGTAGGTCTTACTTTAGTTCATATGCATCTCACCGGACCGGCCGCAGTTTTCCACGAAACAGTTTTTGATGAATATTCGCAACAATGAAAGAGAGCGTTTTTATACGTTTTTACGAAAGAAGGGTGAATTGTATTGCTGAATATTAGTTATTTAATATTTTTAGTGTTCCGGATCCGGGGTCAGATTTGATAGGTATCTACCTAGGTACCTATACATTATTTTAAATTTCATATATTGTAGTGCAGTAGTAGCATAAACCTAACTACGCCGAATAGTTTTTTTAATAATTTTACACATCATTAATATAATTATATTATAGGATATGTTATGTTAAGTTCCTATAATAGGTAGGTACGCCTAAATTACTAAAAAAAGTATGTTTATATTTATTATCATACCTATATAGGTACGTATTAACAATAATAACAATAGCTAGGTAATTACTAATAATTGTTACTAAAAAGTAAAAAACAACAAACTGTAAATAAACAAACTCCGGTTCTGCAACATTTAAAATCACAGGTAAATAACCGAAATAAAATAGAAGCCTCTTTTTAGATTTAATTAGTATATATAATCTATTTTAAGTACATTTACGTTTGGCAACAGCGCGAGCGACCCGAGTTCTGAAAGGCGTTTGGTCGTTGTTGGGCAAGCGACGAAATACGATAAAATTTAATTCGTAATAATGGTGGCGCCATCTCTCGATACAATTGTAGCATATTTCTATAGCCTATGCCCACTGAGCGTCTATTCGGAGTAGTTAGGTTTATGATATTAGGATGACATGAACACGAACAAACTGTAAAAATAAAACAGAAATAGTCCCAAAATCAAAACACATTACAATAAAACTCAGACAGTGAAGAATAGGCTCCTTCAATCAAGAACTCTCGCAAGTAACGATTAAATTCTTTTGGGGTAGATTCCCCCTTGATTGTCTGAGGCAGGTGATTAAAGATTTTAATGCCCTCATAAAAAACAGATTTTTTAGTTAGGGCAGATTTAAATTACCTGTTTGACGTGTTCTGTACCGTGGATGTTCAGTAGTAAATTTATGTTTATTTTTAAATATGAGACGGGCAATTTCCTCGATATAAATAGGAGGACTTTTTCTCTAGGAAATAGGATGCGACAAGAATCATGAAATCCAACTCCACATAAACATCTCAAGGCACGTTTCTGAAGCACAAACAAAGTCTGGACGAGGTAATTACTGGAGTTACCCAAAAAACAGATAGCATAGCGAAGGCGAGACTCTATCAGAGCAAAGTAGACAGTTCTGTCAACCCCCGTGCCAAGTTCCTGAACAGTCACTCTGACAGCAAAACAACCAGAAGAGACCTTGTTCGCAAGATTAGTAATAGAATAGAATAGAATAGAATCGTTTATTTGACTATTTTTGCATAAAAAACACATTATAGCAAGTCAGAGATAAAAAGTACTTACAATTACAAAATTTAAAATATAAACAAAATACTACACACAATACTAACAAAATATTACAAAAGTTCATTAAAATTAGAATAATTTAAAAATTCATTAACAGAATAAAAACAGTGCTTTAACAAAAATCTTTTTATTGAAAACTTAAACCTAGAAAATGTACAGTGCTGAACCTCAGTCGGAAGAACGTTGTATAAATGCAAGGGTAATGAGTTATTCTTAGATTTTGTCAGCCTATACTTAGGAATAATAAGAAGGTCCTTCCTCACATTATATGTATGCAGTTTACTTGAAGAGCTGATACCGCTTTTATTTTCGTGGATATGAATTAGACTAACATACTTTAGTTCTTTGTCGATTGTTAGGCCAAGGAACTTAGTGACAGGAGAATTCTGAACTGAGGTGACACTGGTTACAGGCACATCCTCCATGCTACACCCAAAGCAAACCACCTTAGTTTTTTGGAGATTGTTTGACAAGAGGTTGGCATCAAACTAATCCTTCAGCTTCTGAAGGTCTCCCGATAAAATTGTGTTTTATGTAATTGTTTATGACATTTATTTGTATTCTTTTATTTATTTTATTTTATTTTATTTTTGCTTGTTATTTGTTAACTCTTTGAATTTTTATAATGTGTACTGTTATGTTACTTTTATGTTCTTTTATATTTTATGCTTTTATATTTTCTTGTTAGGCAGTGTAGTAATAAATAACTAGATAGTATTTGTGTTTGAATGTGTATGTGAATGCATTTGTGCATATGCATGTTGTAGTAATAAATCACTAGATAGTATTTGTGTTTGAATGTGTGTGTGAATGCATTTGTGCATATGCATGTTCCTGCCTGGGATCACTATTCCTCCTCCTGGGATCTTTCTTAGCCGCTTCTTGGCGCCGAGTGATGGTGTGTCGGATCATGAGCTAGAAAAAGTTAATTTTACATGTTGTAAAAAGAAAATATGTGGGAGTATTGTATGTACAGTGTGCGGAAAAATGTTCCATAAATCGTGTACTGCAAGAGAGTGGTCAGAAAAGGTCAGAATCATAGATAAAACTCGATTAATATGCGAGGAGCATGGTGACATAACCTCAAGAGAAAAGGAAAGAGAAATGGAAATTCTATACCTGAAGACCCTGGTAGGGGAAATGAAAAACAAGAACCAGATTTTGGAGGAAAATAACACCCTTTTGAGGGAAAAAGTGTGTGATCTGGAAGAAAAGCTTCAGAAAATCAAAGATGCTCAAAAAACTGGTAAACAAACAGAAACGAACAAGGCAAAAAAACATTCTGGCGATACCGATAAATCTAGTGATGGGCAATTGCCACAGATACCTAAGCAGAGGATCAACCGTTCTGCTGCTTCACCACCAACACCGAAATTGCGGGCCGTATTGGAAGCACATCCTGCCAATCAGCCAAGTCATCATGGGAATGACGTCATCGATACTGCAATCGCGGTTTCATCTATCCAAGTCTCTGAAAATCTCTTGAATGAACAACAAATAATGTCAAATAGCGTGACAGCCAACAAAGAAGAAGAATGGAAAAAAGTTTCTTACAAGAAAAATAAACGGCCAACAATAAAAAAACGTCCTGAGCCCCTAAAAGGCTCCAGCGATGACACCGAAGCTCTCAAAACAGCTCCAAGGCTGGCATTTTTATTCCTCTCCGGGCTAGCTCCAGAGGTAACTATAGAAAAAGTTATCGAGTATCTGGCGGGCAAAAATTTAAAAGGATGCAGTTGCGAGAAAATGAAGACAAAAAAAGAAAAGTATCGCAATTCGTTTAAACTTGCCGTTCCACATCAGGACCGAGAACAATACCTGAACGCGCACCTATGGCCTAAAGAGACCATAATGAACCATTTTTTGAATCTTTAACGCCAGAGAGAGGTGAACAACCAAAAGCCTCAGTTTCGCCCGGACCTGAGGTGGAAAGCACAAGAAAACGTGTAAAGATCCTGCATGTAAATGTGAGGTCGTTAAGAAATAAAGTGTTGCAGCTGGAGGCATTTATCATCGATAAAAACATAGACATACTGTGCGTTACAGAGCATTGGATGTTGGAATCTGAAATTTGCATATTTCAAATTGGTGGATACAGAACTGTGGGATATTCGGCTAGAAAGGATTCGTTAGGAGGTGGTACGGCCATATATGTTCGAAGTAGCTTAGAGACAGAGAGTAAGACCTTTTCTGAGAATTATAATATGGAAAAATGTATAGAATATTCGTGTGTTTTTGTCAAAGATTTTAATATGTATGTTTTAACTATGTATGCCCCGTCGGGTCTCTTTGACACGGTCTTGGCGGGAGTGGAGAGCATATTTGAAGCACTGGGTACCGACAGGTTAATTGTTTTGGCTGGCGACATTAATGTCCATTTTGGCACTGCTGAGGTTAGTGCAGCTCAGTTGTGTGACACCTTGTTAGGCTTTGGTATGATACAAACAATACATGAGGCAACCAGGCATGCGGCTTGCTAGGACAACATCTTCGTGAGTGCTGACGCAGACGTCCTTTGTACCTGAGTGGTAGATCTTAATATCTCTGATCACATGGATCAGACAGTTGAATTTTCAGTACGTCTCCAGGAGAAAGGTTTCACACTAGACAATAAAGTACGTAGACCAATAACTCAAAGAGGATTATTTATGTTTTATAATATAGTAGCAGAGGTTTCCTGGGATTTCGTATCGGCAGCTAATCTTCTTCTTAATATTGACAACAAATTTGATAGGTTCATGGATGTCCTGGAACAAGCCTTTCTGAGGTCTTTTCCAGAGAAACAATATGTTGTGCGTTCAGATCAATCAAATAACATTAGTTGGTTCAACGATGAACTAAGGGCTATGAGGGAACAATTACAGTTGCTTGGTGAACTTAGTTTACAGTATAATGACTTCAATATCAAACATCAATATATCCAATATAAAAAGGCATACAATGAAGCAATTCACAGAGCCAAGATTGCAGCAAACGACAATTTCATTCGTTCTTCTGGTAATTCTAGTACATGTATGTGGCAAATTATTAATAAACAAAGAAGTAAATCTAAAAAAACCTCTCCTACTGACAAACTAACTTCCAAGGATTTTAATAACTTTTTTCTTGATACAGCCCAAGCACTTGTAAAAAACATTCCAAAGTCTAATATAAATCCCATAGCAAATTTAGAAAAAGAAATTCCAACATTGAACAACTTTTCATTTTCAGAGGTAGGTTTCAGTGAAGTTCGTGATATTATTAACAATCTAAAAAACAAGGCCAGTCGCGAAATATACGGTTTGAATGTGAAAAAGATTAAAACCATTAAAAATATAATTTTGATACCCCTCACCAAACTTATTAATCTGTGTTTCAAAGAAAATATTTTTCCAACCGTGTTAAAAAGTGCGTTGGTAGTACCTTTGTTTAAAAAGAGAAATCATGATTTGCCAGAAAACTATCGCCCAATATCACTACTTCCAATTATATCCAAAATATTGGAAAAATGTATGACGAGACAAATTCTGCAATTTTTTGAAACAAATGATTTATTTACCAAATGTCAGTTTGGGTTTAGAAAGGATAAAAACACAGTTCGGGGCATCCTTGATCTAGTTTCGGATATACTTGATTCATTTCATGACCTTCAGTATAACACAGTTCTGTTCTGTGACCTCAGTAAGGCCTTTGACTGTGTTGACCATGGAATTCTCCTTCGGAAGCTTAGGGCATATGGGTTTTTTCCTGAAAGTCTTAACTTGTTGAAGTCCTATTTGGAGGGTAGGTGTCAGGCTGTACGGTATTCAGGGGTGACATCGGCAAAGCGTGAAATTACTATTGGAGTTCCCCAAGGTTCTGTCTTGGGCCCCATACTATTTCTAATATACGTTAATGATCTACCAAAGACGGATCCTATATCTAAGTATACACTCTTTGCTGATGACACATCGGTTTCTGTCGGCGCTAGTACACTGGAGGCTTCCCTGGAGAGTTCTGTGGTTGCGCAGGCGAGGGCTGAGGACTGGTTTCACTGTAATAGACTGTTGCTGAATAAGGATAAGACTAAGAGAATGGTTTTCTCGATGAGAGATTTAGGAACGGTCAACTCTCATGTTGACAAGACTAAGTTCCTCAGAGTTTATGTAGACCCTCGGTTGCAGTGGGACGATCATGTCAATTATGTCTAATCAAAACTGACAAAAGCTCTCTATTTGCTTCGGAGCCTGAGAGACAACCCTGGTTGTGCTAAAAACAGCATATTTTTCTATCTTCCATTGCCATCTTTCCTATGCAATGCTTGCATGGGGTCATGTTGCTGCTGGTATCCGGCGACTTTTTGGCTTACAGCGAAGAGCAGTTAGATTGATGAGCAGATTAGGTTTCAGAGAAGACTGCAGAGAAGCTTATAGGGGGCGTAGAGTACTTACTGTGCCTTCCATATATATCATGGAGAATCTTCTATATGTCAGGAAGAACATGGGTTTGTTTCTTGCTCACCAGGACGTGCATGGTCATTTAACCAGAAATAGAGGTAACATCATGCCCATCTACTGGCGCTTAAGGAGGTGTCAAATCGGCCCTGGTTACTGGGCGATAAAATTTTTTAATGTTCTTCCCGTGGAGATTAAGACATTGCCGTTGTCAAATTTTAAAACAAAAATTAAAGAAATCCTAATATTCCACAGTTTTTATTCTTTTGATGAATTTTTAAATTGTGATTTTAACTAGTGTTGTTTTTATTTTAGTATATAAGTAAATATGTCTATATTGTTTTTAAAATTTTACTTTCTTAGTACTGTGTTGGCAATTTGAGGCCAGGCACGTAATGTTTTGAAATATTTGTATTCTTACTATTATTATTCATTGACGTGTGTAAATTACTATGTAATATTGACATGAATAAATTTACGATTTATGGCTAGTGTCTTTGAATCCTTAGTCTGCAATTTCGTTGATTATTGCTGAATTAATCCTTCTATCCGAAGTACATGCACCCTGACAGGTACAACTTACTCGAATAGATGGGCTTGTTGAGCTAACGCCTAAGCGATTTTATTTAGGTGTTTTTTTGTTTATTTTGTATTTTGGCTGCTTTGAAGTGTTACGTAGAATTGATACTTTGACATTGATGTTCTCTTTAATATATAGAAACAATCTGCTGGGCTGGTAAACGATATTGTTCTATTAAAATGTGCATCAAAACGGAAAACTCAAGATCTTGACTGTTTCTATCTTAGATAAATAATATTTCGCTATTATTCATTTCACTTAACTTTAAATAATAAATAACAGTTATTCCTACAATTACTAAAAAAGCAAGGTCAAAATTTTAAGTTAGAGAAATGCATGATGCGGCCCAACCGGAAGTAACAAAACTCATGTCCACAATACATAAAACTTGTAAATAAATATCACAATGCTAAATTTCTTACTTGGATTCAGACATATCGTCTTCATCTTCATCACTTTTAATATCAACTTCTTCATGATTTATAAAGTTCGATTGAATCAAATAGTCATCATTACAATTCGTCTCATTTGATTTTCTACAAAATAAAATAATGTCACTTTTAGAGTATCAATGTAAGTATGTGTTTATAATATTCTAGTGTTACTGGAATTCACAGATTTTACATTGTCGTCGCCATTTGGATAATTTAAAATTACATATATGAAATGTTCAAATAATAACACAGTCCACTAATATTAAAAAAGAGCATATTACAAAATTTACCATACTTCATTTTTATAACAACTAGAAAAAAATTGGATAATTTAGGTAAATTTATTTTGTAAAGAAATAATTAAAATCATAGTTACTTACAAATCCAGTTCGGTTTTAATATCATTGATATATTTCTTAATGGTGGCACTGCCAGCTTCCTTGGATGATCCCCTAGAATATTAAATACTCTATTAAAAATGTTTTAGATAGGATACTCATAATCAAGAAAATTCACTGCACTTATGCTTATAAATAAATACTAAATTATTTTACTGTAAATAATAATCTTTCTGAGTGTTTACACTGATAAAACAAAAATTGCTTTTTTACCTGTAATCTAAATCATCTCTCTTTTCAGTTTTAAATGTTGTAGTTTCATATTTAATAGAAAGTTTATCTAATGGAAAATTTACTTCTGTTTTGGATTCGCTACAAAATAAATTTTAATAAGTATTGCATTAACTTATAAATACGATTTTTTTATAGATCTCAAGGGCTTTACTACACTGAACTAGAAATTCAACATATAAAAAATAAATTAGTCATTACATTCTTGGCTATTACAATTTAAAAGTCATACTATTGCATTATATGTATAAAAAGTTCTCCATAGGATGTTATGCTAATCCAAAACAACTAAAGGGTAGCTATATAGCTACCCTTTACGCAGTGAAAGAACACTTAGTGATAAACACAAGTATCAGAATTTAGTCAAATCGTTTAAAAGAAATATCATGCCAGATATCTATACTCTATAAACTCATTTTGATTTGTTTATTTTTCCTTTCTATTTTTATTCGGTGTAGTTTGAATTGTCATTGTATAATTTACATATCCCACTGTAGAGAATGAAAATATCCAGTTCCCTTTATTTCGTATGCTAGTTTAAGTTTTTGTTTTAATTTACACTGGCATTGATTTAATTCTTCTATAATCAGTACCATCCATAGATAAATATTTTGGTGACCTGACATCAGTCATGGCTTTGCATGGCCCTCCGCTCGCTACGAGGGCTCAATCAACAAGAACTAACCCAAGGCTAACCCAAACTAACCTAAAATTAGGAATTATTGTTTTTTATTAATTTGCGTTTTTTAATTAATTTTGGGTTAGCCTTGTGTTAGCACTTGTTTAGTTCTTGTTGACTGAGATTGAGCCCTCGTAGCGAGTAGTGGTGTCAAAAAAGTAACTACTCGTTACTTTATATTCATTACTATCCAATACCCGAAGTACCGAATACCGAACCGAGAACTCTATCGTTACTTCGTTACTTTGAATAGAGTGATTACGTTTACATTACACGGTAGTCGGCACTTACGGGACACCGCTATGGTCGGGTGGTCGCAGCATATTTTGTCGTATTTCGTCTCATTTCGTCTCGTTACTTTGAAATATTTGCAGTGCTGTTCTATTGTTCTAATGAATTTTGGTTATGAAAGGTATGTCGATCAGCGACCTTATCGAATTTATGAGCTAAGGTGACATTAGACCTTATATTAAATTGACTACTTAATTTCAGAGAGGAGAAGTAGTCTGAAGGGAAAGAATGTACAAAATATATTATTTTTACATTGTAATTATGACCTCTAAGTACCTGTATTTTTTGATATATTTTTTTTATATTCTTGATATGTTGTGTATGTTTAGTTTTCTAGTACTTTAGGATTATTATGAGAATTGTTCATAAGTAAATAACACAGATTATAAAGTATTTATATTATTTACTATGTAATAATGAACATTTTTGCAGTTTGCGTTACATACATGTTTTGTTTCCTCGTACCAGGTATCTCTGTTATTTCATAATTATGAAAAAGTTATTGATGACACAAATAGCCAAATATATGAAGCAAGTGCCTTAACTTCATACACGTTCATAATTAAACAGTATTTCACAAGAGTACTTAGAATC
>JAEQML010069823.1:0-17214 GCA_016904865.1 Pissodes strobi | reverse complement strand
CAGCAACTAAAACGTCGACTAAACGAGTGTAGACAGGTCAGTTTTAGTCAAGTTCATTAGTACAGACCGCCGGAATTATTTTTGTTTTACTTGATGCCGTGTTTTAAAAATGTCTCGTTGGAGTGAAGCGACAACATTAAAGTTTGTAGAAGAATATCGGGAAAGGCGATGCTTATGAGATACAAGGGCTGCCATTTATAAAAATAAACAAGCTCGGGATTCGGCGTATCGGGAGATTCAGGAGATCATGGGAATAGAAGGATGAGCTGGAATAGCCGATCTCATTACAGTGTTGTTTTTCGTAATTTGAGGAGCAATTTGAGCCAGTAAAATTTCAAACTGTTCTTTGGACATTCTTAGCCAATTTCTATATTCTGGTACGTCTTCAGCTGCTAATTCTCTTAACAAAGTACCGTATATTTCTCGTCGACTCGTGTCCATTTTCGCACCCAACACCTTTTTTTCTTTTTGTTCATTTCTTCTGCAATTATTTCTGATAATTCACCAATTCACATTGCTGCAGGCATAACTTTTTTGGCCATGTTTTTTAGTCAGCACTAATCAACAACTAAACAAGAATACTAAAAATAATGTAGACGCTCACTAAAATAAACTAACTAAATTTTAGCTACTTGATTTAGTAACTTGCTTTAGCTACTTGACACGTGTAAATTCGGCTTAAGCTCGTATTCTACTTGCATATTTATTCAAGCGTAATATTTTAAACTTCTAGCTCAACGTTTAAAAATTTTAAAATTCAAGACCGTATGCTGTGACAATATCCGTCTATGTCATAGCCCTCTGGAAAGGGCAAAAGGGGTCACACCTGTGCTTTTCTTACCTAAAATTAAATGTTTAATATTAAGTGGGTTTCAGGAGATGGAACTACAATTCTGCTTCGAAGACATGCTTGTCAACTACATAACTTTGTTTAATATTTTTGCACTTGAGTGGTTCGGTGGTTTGGGTTAGTTAAAAAATATGTACTTTTTATGGACGTAGTGGATGCTGAGTTTTATATATGCTATTTCTTGGAGCAAGTGTATCCTATTAAGGACCAGATTCCTAGACGGTGTGTTCTTATTTTCTTTGGCTTATTTTAGTGTTTAAGAATGTTTTCTTTCATTCCTTCTTTAATCTAAATTTCTCCTATTAGTTCCCTTGAGTTTCTTTAACTTTCTTGGAAGAAGCGTGGCGGATTAGAGCTTTTAAAGTGCAAAAGAAAATAAAATAGCCATGAAAACAAACTTGCGATATGTCATTTTAGGAACAATTAATTTTGCATTATCTTGAGATCCTCATCTCATGGTGGAAGTTATTTGTGAACATATGCCACCATCACATCCTATAATATTTTGCTTCTAGGTTGCATTCAATATTATTAATTTGCATGCATTCTTTAACTTCATGCCGATAACTTCTTAAATTTCAACGTTTCAGAAACAGGTGTTTCCACTTAGATAACATATACTAAAGCTCCTCTATACAACGTGCTTATAACATAAAGGCGATGCATATTCAAGGCAAAATCTTCAACTAAAGCCCTCAAGCATCGAAACGTAATTCTTAAATTCAGGCGTCCTCATCCTGATTTAAGGATTTTGGGTCGGACCGCAAAAAAGAAAAACAACCTAATTGCGCAGCTTCATAAGCCAAGAAGCTTTCACACCTCTTTATAAACGTTAGCAAAGATATGGACGATAAGGGTCTGAATTAAGTTATCACGTACAGGGATAAGCAACTCCCAAAAAGCTGAAAACCGTGAACGAGAAACAGACGGCAGTAAATTAAGAGCTGTTTCATTGTGTCAATTTTAGCTTGCTTTTCTAATTTTGGAGAAACTGTAGCTTATGAAGTTAAGTTTTAGGGAGGTTACGATAACTTGGTTACAATAATATACATTTGCTCTAAATATATATTTGAAAGATAATTTACATTATTTATTGAACTAAGTAATGCTTTTCTAATTATAAACCTTTTTTCTTATGGTTAAATGTCACTGATTGCGACTTTTTGGTTAGCCCGAAAATGAGTAATTAAGAAAATTATCTTAGGGAAGCAGTAAAACTTATGATGTTGTTACGATTTGCATTTTAAATATGTAGAAAACTGCTGATTCTAACAATATTGTGAACTACTATAATGCATAAACTACTAAGTAAATATCATACTGTCCTTAGTTTGAACTTGAACTTGGAAAAAATTCAAAATAACAAACATTCAAGCGATTATAATCCTTAAACGTGCAACGAACAGCACATTTTATTATCCATCAGTTCGGTAGACTTTGTTTTTCAGCTAAACCAGTTCGTTGCGTATGGTTCTAATCTGCAGCGTGATATCTTACTTAAACCCGAGTTTGGCAGCACACATGTTCGTGGATTCGGGCTTCCCACCTAAAGTAGTTAAAGTCGAATCTAGGATAAATTTATCAAAGCTCTAAGACAGACAATAATGTGAAATGCGATATGTCTTCTCGAATTGCGGTTTTTCTTTTTAAAACATAGAGGTTCTGGCAAACGTTGGGGGCCAACGTCAAGTGGGGGAGGGAATATGTGAACTACTAAAATGCACAAACTACTAAGTAAATATCACCTTGTCCTTAGTTTGAACTTGAATTTGGAAAATTATGTCAAAATCCAAGACAATTATAAACAACGCGAGCGGTCGACGCACCTTACCTTACACGTGCCACGATCAGCACATTTTACTATATAAATACTTAGGCGGAACAGTTCCCACCTAAACCAGTTCCATGCATGCACATATGTGCGTATGGTCCTAACCTGCAACCTTATTTTCTACCTAAACCCGAGTTTCGCAGGACACATGTGCATGGATTCGGGCTCCCCACTTAAAGTAGTAAAAGTCGAATCTACGATATATTTGTCAAAATTCTAAGAAAGATATTTTTAAAGTTGAATCTGTCAAGTAGTCAGAGTGAAGTATGAATTCTGAGTGTAACTAAGTCAAAGCTAATCATAAATAAAACACAACACAACTCTAAAAAAACTGTATTATCTAAACACTGACCAAAGACCATAGTCCAATCAGTGGGGGCCATTAAAGGCCTCTGCCATACAAAAGGTGATGTAGTAGTAACTTTTTAATAGGTTGTTAAAGTTTAGGCCTTGATGAAAAAACCAAGTTTTCGACCTTGGGGAGGAACCGCTCGAGCCGCCATCTTGAATTAAAGATACAAAAAACTGTATTTTTCAAAATATATCCGCAGCGGTTAATCTTACGATGAAAATGTTGGAACAAAAGTCAGATACCGATATTTTTTCGATATATCAATTGGGAGGAGTAATAATTTGGGCGGAGGCAAAAAGGGCAAAGAATATTTTGCAGATAACGAAATTGGTAATTGGTAAATTAATTTTATTTTTTTACTCAGATGCCATTTTCGTTAGAAACTAGTGAATGATTACGAACTTGAATTCGAGCTTGCTCTATTTCCTTTATCGCATTTTTCAGATGAAGGCATGCGCAAAGGTATGAAATCTTCATTGTACAAAGTTTTTACACAACTTCCAGAAGATGTGGAATTCGGAACAATGCAAATCAATGATTTGGACCTAGGATACCTTTTGCACAAAGTTGTATGCCACCGTAATGATTCATTTGGGTGGGGCTAAGTACGACTTAAACAACTTTGTAACATTGCATGTTGACAATACCCCTTTACCACTCGTAGAACAAAGTAGGAACTTAGGAGTTATTTTTGACAGTCAGTTTAATTTCGAAAAACATGTTGACAAAAAGTTATCTTTAATTTATTACAAGCTAAAAAGTTTGTACCCATTTAGAGATACCCTTCCTGTAGGGATCAAGCCACTGCTGGTGGAATCACTCCTATATCCTCATTTGGACTATTGTAATGTAGTATACTATAATTTTTTAACTGAAGAGTACAAAAACAAGATACAATTAGTACAAAACACATGCGTACGATTTGTTTACTCCATTAGGAAATATGATCGTATCTCTAACATTTACTTGACAAATGATTTGTTAAATTTGAATGTCCGAGTTACTTGTGGGAATATTTTATTAAAAGAAGAGAACTGTATAACTTAAATTGGAGAAATGTTGATACCTTTCAAGTACCAAATCATCGTACATATAGGTTTGGGAATTCGTTTGTATATTTGGCCAAAAAACTGCTCAACTCAGATATTTTTACCTCACTGATTTCCTAAGTAAAATTGCTGAAAGAATATATTCAGCTAATGGTTTAAAACTTGAAGAATTAGCTGAGAACATTCTGTTTCTCCATGCTTTTAGTGGCTGTGATACGACATCGTCAATCTTCAACCAAGGAAAAATGAAGTTTTGTTCGCTTCTCCAGAAAACAGCAGGACTCAGTGACATCATTGGCATCTTCAAACATCAGGATGCAACACCAGAGGACATTGCAGATGCTGAAGCACGTTTTCTCGATGATTTGTATGGTGGCAACATGGAAGAAGACACTTAGAAGAAATCCGCTATCAACGTTTTGCTAGATCAACCACAAAAAACTTCTTCTTGCTTCCTTGCCACGAACGAAGTATGCTGCGCGGTACCATTCTTTCAGGACATATCATCAAGTCCAGAAATTGTATGGAATCGAGAAAAAACCAGAAGACTAGGGCTGGAAACTTTGCAGCAATGGGCTTGTTCCTCTCACCATGACAAAACATGCAGTTGTAGAAAAGGATGCGGCACAGCATGTAGTTGCAGGAAAGCTGGGTTGAAGTGTTCCGTTGTGTGTGGCCTCTGCAGTGAGTCAGTCATGCGTAGGGGTTTGCGAGACTATGGTCTCGGTCTCGGTGTTATCTCGAGACTTACCTATCGAGACCAAGACCAAGGTAACGAGACCCTTGGTCTCGGTTTCGGTCTCGAAAAATATTTTTTTTGTTGAATTTTCAAAACTTATTTTTCTGAAAATATCAAATTTTTTATGTATGTTATTGGCAATTTACGCCAACGGGGTCCAATTAACCAAAAAATTGAAAAATCGTGCAAATCTGGGTATAAAGCTTGTTTATTTTAAATTGGGCTGTTTCGTTTTTAAGATTCTAGAAGAAATGTTATACAGTTATGTACATATTATGTAGATAACTTATTTTGAGCCATTTCCAAGCAACAAAACCTATGAGTTCACATTTTTCGTAATATCTACAAGGTAATAAAACATAGCGTATCCATTAAAACAACTGGTCATCTACTTCTGGTACAACCGTGTCAGATTAGTATGTTAAAAGGTGAATGATCACCTTTGACCATATCCACTTATACAGTATACACCGTATACCTATACAGAGTGTCCCAAAATTGGTGGACGAAGCATTAGCCCTGTAGTTATTGGTCAAAAATACCTTAGAGTTTTTATTGATTTTACTTGCAAATATGATAAAATATGTCAAATAAGGCCGTGGCATACCAAAAAATTTTTGCTTGTTTACTTGCAAATCTGCCCAATATATCAAAGAAGGCTTGGCACCCCATCACCCGATAAAAATATCTATTTACGCCACTGTTGTGTAATAAAACTGTTAATGGTGAAAAAAAGCATATCAGAATCTCGAGACTGAGACTTTACGAGACCGAGATCGCGACGCTCTGGATTAGGCCTATCGGGAAGACCACCATAAAGAAAACGCGCCAATTTATCGTACGTGACCAAATCTGGCACAGTGAGTGTTCTTTCCACAGTTTTAATTCACTCTACAGGACTCGTTAATTGTAAATATAAACTGTGAGCTCAACCTTTAGCTTTCAACGTGTGGTCATTTAACTAAAGTATCCCGTGTTTTAGTTTTTGGTGGATGATGATCTATTATTGCAAATCACTTCATACATTGACAAAAATACGTAAAATTAAAGAAAGTTCTTCTAGTCTGATAAATAGAGAGGATTACTAGATAATAAAATAATCGGTAACGGAGTTTCCAGAGCAAAAATGAAAACAAGTATTGTGAAGAGTCAACTTCCTAAATGTGAAATTGAAATTGAATAAGCCAGGATACGCATAGATCGTGGTGGCATTGCCAAAAAGAAAGAATTTTATAATGCGCTAAGTTAGATATAGGTCTCAAAATATCCTTAAAGAATCTATTTTTGACTCGCAAGTTTTCAAGGAGGCACCTCTAACTTGCTCCAATGAACTTTCTAACGCGATTGCTCTATCAAGTAATAATGTATTCTAAAACGGCGAATTAAGCATAGTATGGAAAGAAAAAATCTGTCAAAAAACAAACTAAAGCACAAAGCTTTTAGAACCGCGATCCTGACATTAAAAGGTAAGTTAATCCCGCTGCCACCAAGATCCGTGAAGAGTTCATAGCACTGATGGATCAGAGTTGGGAGAGAAAGATCGACTCTCTATCCATCGAAGACATAAACGTCCTTTGGTTAAGGGAAAGAGAGCCCCAATTTCGGCTTTGATTGCCAATAATGTCGGTTAGTCACTGGCAGAGGGAAAGCTGAACTGTTTGCAGACTCATTCCAGGAACAGCTTAATGAAATTCCATCCTCCAACCCTGTGAAGGAATGTCAGGATTGTCACAACAATCACAATATACAAGGCTATGGGACCTCACCGTTTTAAGTCTAAACGATAAAATAGCTCCTGGTTTGGATGGCATTGCTAAAAGGGCACAACTGCCAGACCAATCAATCACAAAATTAGTGCCTCTTACAAGCCATTTTCTATCAATTTGAAAAAGGGTAGTTCATGCTCCCTGCTAATTACAGACCTATAAGTTTACTTTCGAATCTTTATAAAATTGCAGGGAGTCATTCTTTTCTATGTCAACTCTTTTGCAATACGGAAAAATGTGCTCCCATTGCAACAGTTTGGGTTTAGAGCCGGTCATTACACGGTTCGTCAGATGACCAGCCTGGCCAGGGCTGGAGTATTACATAGGAGCAATATTTTTTGATACTTCGAACTCGTTTGATAATGGTCTTAATATTAAGCTAATCAGACTAGTTTGTTAATAATCCAGTTTTTTTTCTCGTATAAAGTTTCTGTAGTCCACACTAATCCAGTCCTATGCTCATTTATGCAGGGGTTCTCCAATGCTTCCCGTTTTCACCATACCTTTCCATATTTTCACCCACAGCATTCCCAAGCCCCAAATTGTGGTATTGAGCTAGCAACCTTTGCAGATGATACTGCATTAACTATTCAGGGCTCTCGCCAAAATTCAGTGCCAATACTTTCTGGAGCTGTTGCTGCGGGACTGGCAAACCATATTAAATGCTAACGAAACATAAGTTAGGCATCACAGTTCCAAGCATTAGTCTTATGGTCTGGACAAATCAGGTAAAATATTAGGCCTCGTCTTCGAAAAAGAAATGGTGTGGTTCCAATGCAAATGGCTAATTAGCGGCAATTTATCCGATAATTTGAAGAAGAAGCATCCTAAATTTTAAAACCAAAATTGCCAAAACCTTTATCATATCTATGTTAACTTATCGTGTTGGTACTTGGAGTACCTGCTCCAGAGTGTAGTGTATCTTAGGTTCTAAATAGTCCAAAACAGAGCAGCATGATCTCGAGCTATAAAATATTTCAGGATTCCATGACGAAATCATCAGTAATTACTTTAAAAGAGCCGAAGCCTCAGAGAACTCTTCAATTACACATTCACATATTTCAGCTCATCGGAAATACAAATGCACCTATCCTAGAAACTGGCTAGGATGCATCAAACTTCCTCTCTTCTTCTCCTTTTCACCGCTAAACCCACGCAAATAATACTAATCTACCAGCACAATGTATACCCGTCCATAGAAAAGTGGTGAATAGCCCCAGGCTTGACCGAAAAACCAACCAATGATGATTCCGTGATTAATAAAAATACGTATAATTAAAGGAAGTTCCTGTAATCTAATAAATAGTGAGGATTAGTAGACAAAAAAAATATTTGCTCTGCCCGTACTGGAGTTTCCATGGCAAAACAATTATAGTGAAATTTTCTTGTGAAGAATGAATTTCCCAAATAAAACGTTGAAGCAAAACAAGCCAAGATACGCATAGGAGAACGTGATTTATTAAATACATTTTATGACGTTAGTTAATTTTCAGTTTATAATTCAACTTATACATTATTATTTACAGTTAGTTTCTTTAAATTATTTAAGTGCAGCGAAATATCAATCTACACCTCTCGCGCATTGAATCTACAACATCTAAAATGAATTTTGTTAAGAGATGTAAGTCAATTGAATCCTGCGGCCCAAGAGCAGATGAGTCGATACTGAATTTATATATAAGTTATCCAGATAATTTGACAAACTTTATTTCATGATACCCTTCCAACAGACATTACGATATACACTTTCACCTAGTTAGAAGGGTAATATCCTACATCATTAAATAGCCGTGAATAAATTTCCGTAATTTGGGCGTTAATGTAAACCGCCCTAAAGACGGTTAAATGCCAATTAATAAAATTTCCCCATAGAGCTGAATTAAGCAAGATCAGCATGCTACAAGTTAATCGTGCGAAAATCCAGAAACTAATGCTAGTGATTCAAAGTGTTAAATACTCTAGAAGCGCAAGGACGAGACGTTTTTAACAGAGGTTTTCTCAGTTTAGGATACTTGCCTTACGAATAGACAGCGATCTATATTTTAGTTGTTACCTGGTACCTACGTCATTGACCAGTCTTTTAAAATATATTTCTAACTATTATCGTCAAATAGTATTATCAATCAAATGAAGACGAAAACATAGAATAGATTGTCATTTTCTATTATGCATTGAAAATTTATTTTGTTTACAGAGCGTAGCTTTTTCTAGGCCCTTTTCACCAATGACAACTAAACAAGGTGTGTTTCGCGTCATCTATCTCATCGTAGCAATTGCATCAGTTCATCTCCCTACTTCTTTGATCATATAGCTGATTGAGGTCTCAGGTCATGTATTGGTTCACACTCTCCGCAAGGCCGGCCCATCTGTGCCTGAATGTTCGATATCAAGACCAATGCGTTACTTTCCCTCATTTTCCTTGAAATCTTGCAATATCCGGTCCTCACTTCATTTCTTCTTCATATCTTCTACGGCCTCCGTCAAAAAAAGTTTGGAATGCGCTGCAAATCCTGATAGATATCATTTTTGGTAGTCTTGATCTTGTTTCTGTTTTCGATACTCTAGGAGCGTTTTGCTAGGGATTACGCTTGTCAAGGTTGTCACAGTCTTGTCGACTTGCAAAGTAATGTCAGTTTGTATGTCCATCTTCCAAAGGTATTTGATGCGAACTTTTTCTACCATCTGACGAAAAAGGAAGTTTTTTTTTCATGACCAGGAGTTTTATTGCCGATCCTGATACATAAAAGTCTCTCAACTCTATTGAACATTTGTAACAGTTTAGCGTTTTTTGCAGTCGAACATGATCTGCGAATAGATTACACCCACGTCCGCTTAGAAGCCTTGGGCCCCCTAATGTTTGGCATGAGGCTCATTAGTGCTGCACTGGTCCTTTCAGTCTTTTATATAGTTTGCCTTACGTGCTCAGAAAAGGAAAGCCTGGCCACACTACCAAATTCTGAGCGATTTGCTCGGTTCCCTTTTTGGTCACCAGTAGAACTGCCTCGGTTTTCTCGGCTGCCAACTGTAGGTGTCTGCTCTTCAGCCCTGATGAGTGCTGTCTTTGCTATAAACATAAGCAAGTCCTCCGTTTGAGCCATAACCACCTGATCCGGCTTTTATGCACCCATAATAAGATAAAACAAAATTATTTCGGTCTTCTACATTTTTTTAACATAAGTTAAATTCACATATAGTTTTCAAAATTAAATTGGCCTGATTGTGCTGTTACAATAGACTATCTACTTAATTTTCATTTGCCCCATAAGTTTAGTAAGATAACAAACCAAACAAAAGGAACAATCGAAACTAATTTCCAAGTATTGGGAAAGATTCGAAGTAAAAACTTTATCCGAGACCAAATTACTGTAACACTGGAAAAGTAGGGAAAAGGAAATTGACGGAAGACTCAGTTCGTACAACTCTTAATTCAGTTACATCCTTTTTTCCAAGTTTCCGCTTTTCTGTGCAGTATCTTGGCGTTTCACTTAAAAACTTAATTCGGGGATTTGTCTCCTATTTTTCAATGTGCTTTTTGTATAGCATATGAACTATTAATAGTTAAAATGGAAGATTAAAATTTCTAAAAACGACTAAAAAGAAACAATTATTTTACCCTTGAATAGACGTTCTTGCAATAGAGCCGAACAAATGCAGAAAGTGACACTTTTCCACATGCGGCTGCATATAACCGCATCCGATCAAGCAGTCGAGTACAGAAAACATATTTTTTGCAAGTGTTAGGTACAATAGTATTTTCTACAAGCATATGACAATAAAGAAACTATCCCAAGCTAGCTCAATCTGACCCAAACTGACTCAATCTATCCCAAATTACCAAACTTAAAAAATAAGAAATATATTTTTTATGGCAGTGGTACACACACTAAAGGGAGCGGTGTGTGTGCGAAGATGTTGATTGACATGAATAGTTGTAGGTTGTAATTAGGGGGAAACAGATGTCCTGAGAGTGAGTTCCACAGTGATGCAGTGCGCCCGACAAAGGAGTTCTTGTAAAGCGATGTTCTAGGTGCCTCCAGTTGTACGACAAACTGGTGCGCTCTTGCCGTCTGTCGTGACCGTCTACAGGCGCTGCACTGCCAAGGGCGGGATGAGGGAACTGGCTTTATTCCTATCTCAGATAGAGTAATGATGATAAGAGCAACAACAACCCAAAGAATACTTAACATCATCCAGGTATACGCCCCCAATTCCGATAAGAGTGAAGAAGAGTGGAACAATTCTACAACGAAATTCAACAAGCTCTAGATGTCACAAAGAACAGGGATATTACGATAATAATGGGAGACTTCAACGCAAAAATTGGAAAGGGGAAAGTAGAAGATATTATTGGTGATTATGGGTTGGGCACAAGGAACGAAAAAGGGAATAGAATGACACAGTTCTGTCAAGAACAAGACAAGGTGATTACAAATACATACTTTAAACTGCCTGATAGGAGGCTTTATACTTGGAAATCACCCGCCGATAACACCAATCACATAGTTAGGAATCAAATTGATTATGTCCTAATTAATAAACGTTACCGAAATTCCATAACATCGGCTAAAGTCTATCCTGGAGCAGATGCAGCAACAGATCATAATCCAGTAATTGTAAGGCTCAAAGTTCGATTGAAGAAGCCTAAATCCCGGAAAAACAAAAAACATCTGCAAACCTTAAACTTTAAAAAACCAATAATGAGAGATCAATTGACCAAGAATATTAACACCGAACTAAGTAAGATCAGAGCTGAACCGAATGAAGACCCAAACATAATATGGGATGCCATCAAAATCACGATAACGACTTCAACAAAAGAGTTACTGCAAACAGAGAATACTATTCACAAACAAAAACCATGGATGACTGACGAAATTTTAAAGCTAATGGAGGAAAGAAGATCGTATAAAAACATAGATAACAACGCATATAACCATATACATAAAGAGATAAGAAAAAGAATACGTGAAGCCAAAGAAAAATGGCACGGAGAAAAAGGTACAGAAATAGAAGATTTTCTAATAAAACACCTTCATAAAAAAATTAAGGAATTAGCTGGTATAAAAAGACGAAACTAAAGCAATATCTTGCTGGACAGAGATGGCAAAATAATCCCAGACACTGAAGGAAAACTAGCAAGATGGAATGAGTATATCCAAGAACTATTGACAGACAATAAGAAATAGTGGAAGAGGACACCGAAAGAGAGTTGGGCCCAACAATAACAAAGGAAGAGGTAATGCAGTAAAAATGGCAAAATCTAATAAATCTCCAGGACCTGACGAAATTCCAGCAGAAATAATTAAACTAATCACAGAAGATCAAATAGGCATATTGGTGGAACTATAAAACACAATATACAACACAGGAATCATTCACCGTGAATGGCTTAGATCGACCTTCATTACATTACCAAACAGGTTTAACGCCAAAGAATGTAGCGACCATCGAACTATCAGTTTAATGAGTCACGTTCTCAAAATATTCCTAAAGATAATACATCAGAGCATTTTTTGGAAATTAGAACAAGATTATTAGCAAAACCCAATTTGGCTTTAGAAATGCAATGAGAATAAAAGAATCCTTGTTTGCCTTTAATGTGTTAACTCAAAGATGCATGGACATCAATCAACCGATGTATGTCTGTTTTCTTGCCTACAACAAAGCATTTGATAAAGTTCGCCATAACCACCTTATTCAATTGCTTAAAGGTAAAAATATAGACATGAAAGATATTAGAATAATAAATAAATTATATTACAAAGTGGATAATGAACTCTCAGAAGAAGTAAAAATATAACGTGGTGTAAGGTGTATGTGTGTATGTGTACTATCGCCGCTATTATTTAATCTTTATTCGGAAGAAATCATTCAGAGAGCACTGTAGGAAACAACAACGGGAGTAAAGGATAATTGAATATCAATTAACAATATCCGGTATGCAGACGACACCATACTTATTGCCGAAACAATAGAAGATTTACAGAGCTTGGTTGATCAAGTAGTGACGAGCAGCGAGGAGAGCGGACTTACCTTAAATATCAAAAATATCAAATTCAGATCAGTTCAGCAACAGGAAAACCTATGGATCAACAGAGAAGTAATAGAGAAAGTCAGTAAGTACAAATACTTAGGAACAACTGTCAATGAAGGTAATGAGTACACTGAAGAAATTAAATCAAGAATTGGACAAGCCAGAGCCATATTTAACAGAATGAGAAATGTGTTATGCAGTAGAGATCTTAACTTACAACTTAGAGTCAAAATATTGAGATGCTACGTTTGCTCGGTGTTGCTATATGGGATCGAATCATGGACGTTAAAGAAAAATATAAGTGATCGACTGGAAACATTTGGGATGTGGTCACATAGAAGGATCTTAAGAATAAGTTGGGTAGACATGGTAATAAATGAGGAGGTACTGGGAAGAATGAGAAAGGAAAAGGAAATATTGAACACAATTAAAATAAGGAAGCTGCAATATCTGGGCCACGTGATGAAATATGCATTGTTGCGGAATATTATGCAGGGAAAGATACAGGGAAAAAGAAGCAGAGGAAGAAGACGAATTTCCTGGTTAAATAACCTGAGAAAATTGTACAACTGTAGTTCCATTGAGTTATTTAGAGCTGCAGCATCAAAAGTGATAATAGCTATGATGATAGCCAACTTTCTAAGAGGAGATGGCACTTGAAGAAGAAGAAGAAACTTCTGTCGCCTCAAGTCTGAACTTTCTCCAGGTCTTGATTAATTGCTGTAATCTGCTCCTGTATGCGGTGATAAGTATCAGTCGCTGGTAAAGGTTTTTCTGATCTAAATTGGGAGAATATGGTACTGTGATCTGCAAAACTGTAAACAGGATTATTCGTTTCGGTCAGCAGGTCATTAATATATAGGACGAACAGAGTTGGTGAAAGTATTGCGCCCTGAGGCACGCCCGCGTTAATGGTGAATGTGCCTGAGATGTGTCCATCAACTGCAACGTGCAGAGATCGGTTCTTAAGGAAACTGGCAAACCAGCTACAGAGAGAGGCTAACAGTCCGAAGGACGGCAATTTGTTGAGAAATCCGTCATGCCAAACTCTGTCGAATGCCTTCGAAATATCCAGCGCCATCGCTCGAGACTCTCCGTAATTCTCAATTGACCTACTCCATATATGAGTGACATAGGCCAATATATCTCCTGTCGATCTCTCTTTGGCAAAGCCGTATTGATTATCGCTGATTATTCTGTTGTTCTCGAGGTACTTGAGTAGTTGCTGATTGACAGGTTTCATGATTTTGGAGATTATGGGAAGCAAGGCAATTGGGCGATAGTTTGAGGGCGTGGTTTTCTTGCCTTTTTTTGGAAGAGATTGCACTCGAGCGACTTTCCCAGAAGATGGGTAAATCCCTTTTCGGTAAGACAGAAAAAAAAGTCTGGAAAAAACCGATGTTAGTTCGTTGGCGCAGTTCCTTAACACGATGCAGGTATTTCGTCCGGTCTTGATGACTTTTGCGTATCTAGTTCTTTAAGGATTTTATGAATATCACGGTGATGGTGGTGCCTTGCCTTAGGGGACGTCTAAGGAATAGTGCGATAAAAACATTTTAGCGAGCATGTTTACTTTTTCCTTTGCTGTAGTTGCCGTGATGCCACGTTCGTCTGTCAAAGGTGGGAGAGACGTTTTTGTAAAGTTATTACTTACTGTCTTTGCTACAGACCAGAAATTCCTGGAGCCACTTGTTAGCTTATATCGTTATTTATTAGATGAAAATATTAGGCATTGATGGGTTTTTAACTTACTTTCGGAGGGATTATAAATCGATATAATCTTACAAAGTTAATCAATTTTAGTGAAAAAAATTTAGGCAGTTCTGGACTTGCAGGGTTTTTTTCTAAAATGGTACTCGTTGGCAAAAAAATTGAGGTGATGGGATTTTTGGCAGCTCAATTATTGAAAAGACTTTTTTCGTAAAGTAATTTTAATGGAAATAAGTAACTTTTTAAAAAGCTTACTGCTGGCCTCTGAGGCAATTTCCAAGTAAAGGAGCTTAAATTTTGTCAGAGTAAAATATAAATTTTGGAGGAGTAAATTATGTACGCTTACTTGCCGAAAACGACCAAAAGTAGAGTTTTCGAATTTGGTGCCTTTTTAGGCAACACACTGTGGGAAATGCCTTTCTATTTGTAAATGACGGGAAAATGAGCCCTTGAGGGAAAATGTAAGAGCATCGATCGTAGGTCAAAAAATGAAGGTTTTAATTTTTTTTGGAGAAAAAATATTTTTTATAGAAAAGCTCATCACTTGACATGAATCTACGCTAAAAATCGTACAAGAGGATATATTACAAGTGATGAATCCTTTTATACAGGGTGAGCTAGTTGAATCTAAACTTTTCGCCATTTCGAGCTTTGACATTAAGAAGAGATACAAGGCATTTAAAGCCTTATTTGGACTATCCTGTACATTTCTTCGATTTCTGTAATCTAATAATTTGAATAATCATCTGCCTAACTCTCAAATTATAAACATAACAATTAACTATTACAATGACTATGTATTTGATGCACGTGTTTTCTTCGGTGGCTTAGCTCAGTGGTCGAGCGTTCGCTTAGCATGCTAGAAAATTTTTAAATTAAAGTGACTTTAAACTGTGAAAAATCGATTTGTCATAAGAAGAAATAACCCATCTGTAGTATAACCAAACCGGGTCTGTTCAACATAGTTAAATAAGATAAATAAAGTTGTGCTTTGTCTTTATTTTGCCAATGACCGTCAAAATAGATTAAAAAGATAATAATCAATCTCTACGTGTTGTGTTATTATTATATCTTGCACAATTTTACTTACTCGAAGATCGTCCAACGGTAACAAAATTAGGGAAATTTGAGGGAAAGATGCGTGATGTAAATTAAAACACAGATTCCTAATACACCTAATTTATTAGAGAAAACGTGCGAAAACCCTCGATTTAAATTCCTAAATCGATTTATGCTGTATAACCTTTATTAGTATAATAAAAATTAAATTACTGTCCCCCGTGCCACAATTCGTAGTTCGACACTTGAAACAATACATTTAAAACTGAAGGGGTTGTTGTTAGTTAGCCAGACGCCGCTGGCGGGTACTGAGGTCCGGGAATACGGAGGCTACCCAGCTATTTAGTTGCAATTTGGGCCAATATCTCTAGAATGGTTATTACATTTATAACTAGGATATTCTCCCGGTTCGGGTAGGAAATGGTTAGTATAGATCCATCAAGGCCCTGGCATACACTCTCAGTCATACTAAAATTAAAACCCTAGCACGAATAGACAGCAAATAATGCATTTTCTGTTTTCATTTAAAGCAGTGTTGTTCACAGCATAAAACGATTTCATTAAATATGTACACATGGTATGCTATCAAATATGAATTATACATGAGAATAAAAGAAATACTTGTACAAATTATGATAATAACAATATTATAAATTTCATTTTATTGACCTGTAAGCACATGTTAAAACATAGAAGCAAAATAATTCACCAAAATAAACCGTAAACTGCGCCGGCGTTTGACTATCTATCCCAGTTCTCGAGCGATAAGCATAAGCTTTCGGATCTTCTCCAAAAAACCTCGCAAAACCCGACTTCAATTTATGACTTGTTTTTCCTCTTTTTCTTACTTTACATGTATATATAGGGTGTCTCAAAACTGTATGTATCAGGTCTAATGAAATAATATTTTAAATAGGCGGGTTACCTCACATCTAACAATTATAATAAGTATATTTTTGATATAGATGATGGCGAAATCCGAAAGAAGAAAAACAAGCCAACGCTACTAGTTAGAAAAAATCAATACACGCCCAGAGACAACAACCTCTGACACGACAGCAGTTTTCAAGGCACAGCCATTACCGATTACAGGGTCATAAACCTACAGCAAACAAAAAACGATGACAGAACTACCAAGGCAAAGAAAATATCTAACGGCATCAGTAGCACCACCTGCATAGAGTCAGCAAGCAATTCTTACGCTTCCTGCTTTGTTTATTTTAGAAACAACTTGTTTAATATGCAAATATCGAACCATATTTCCCGAAAGGCCACAACATGAGTACTCAACAAGAAATTCGAGTCAGGACATCTACCTTCCTTTTCCCTCCTCTGAATTAACAAAAAATTCTATTCTTTATAATTCCAAGAAGTTATACAATACACTCCCGCTACATCTTAAATCTATCATTACATTTGCTAAATTTCGTGAAAAAACGAAAGCTTTCCTACTAGAAAGACCTTAATATTCTATAAATGAGTTTTGCGTGAATTAGATTTTATTTTTTTCTCCCTTAATTTCTTGGGCTTCATGTGCGGCGGTGAAAATTTTTTATATTATATATATATTTTTATAATAGGTATAGGATTATCTTTTTGACGAATTAGTGATTTTTCGGATATACAGGAATTACACAAAATTAAATACCAAGCTTTCAATTTTAGTCATGTTTTGTTTACTTTTACTCGGTATTTTCAACTCTGCAGCCTTTGCACATTTCCTGAGTCAAGTTCACCGACATGACCTTCCTTATTTTTCTAAACAGCACGCTTCGCTATAATGTATGTTTCATATTTTGATAACACTGAGTTTCTTTACCCTAT
>JAEQML010069820.1:0-17217 GCA_016904865.1 Pissodes strobi | reverse complement strand
AGATAATGGATACCGTTTATGGAACCCTATGACACAAAAGATAGTTTAAGGAAGAAATGTTGTCTTCGATGAGACAAAAATGTTTGATCAAGTGGACAAGAAGTTAGAAAAGGTGGTTGCCTATCATGAAGATGATTTACATAGTGTGGATAATGCCAGTAGTGGCTCAGAAAGTGAAGAATTTCATTCTGATGCTGGAAGTGATGACCCTGGTAACAATTATCCGGGCAGTGAATGGGTTGTTGGTGATAGTGACCATGAAAGTAGACCAAAGAGGCAGACCAGAGTACCTGAGAAGTTCAGAGACTATGAAATGGATGACAGTCTCATGGCAGCATTGTTTTCAGGAAGTCTGGAGCCTGATGTACCTCAGACTTATTCAGAAGCAGTTTCTATGGGAAATGGATGGGAGACAGCTATTCAAAGTGAACTGGATTCTTTGAATAAATCTGGAACATGGAAGGTGACTGAACGACCAGCTGGAGTAAAGACAATAGACTCAAGGTGGGTGTTTAGATAAAAAGAGTCTAATGGTGAAGTGGTCAAGAAAGCTAGACTTGTAGCTCGCGGTTATCAACAAAGTGAGTGTTATCGCATTGAAGTGTATTCGCCAGTAGCGCGCATGCTATCTGTTCGAGTACTGTTATCTCTATATATTGAAAATGATTTAGTTGTAAGTCAACTAGATGTGAAATGTGCATTTTTGAACGGTGACTTGCCACAGCCTGTTTTTATGGAAATACCAGAGGGTGTGGAGGTAAATTGCACGCCTAAAAGTAAGTACATTTGTAAGCTTATTAAATCACTTTATGGTTTGAGAGAGGCACCCAAGTGCTGGTATCAAAAATTGCACACTCACTTATTGGACTTGAGATTTAAAAGATCTCAATCTGATCCTTGCCTTTATCGGTTTTCTAATGTATGTTATGTTAGGAACTAGGCCAGATTTAAGTTATGCGATATACTTTTTTAGTAGATATCAAAATTGTTATACACATGAGCATTGGACATACACAGTATAATTAGTGCATTTGCAGATGCTGATTATGCTAATGATCAAAATGACAGAAAAAGCATTTCAGGTTTTGGTATTAAAATTTATAATAACTTTGTTTTCTGGAAATCTAACTCAGTAGTTCAGAAGGTGAGTATATAGCCTTAGCAGCATACCATGCTAATCATGCTATCTACAGTTAAAGAAATGGAATGACGTACTCTGCATTTAGTCTTGTGATTAATATTGAAGCAGATCGCAAATCTTTTTCGATTTTTTCAATAGTGGGACATTACCAGATTCATTTCCAGTAAAATTCATTTTACCCATACTCCTGTGGCATATTATTGGTGGCATATATTGGTGTCGGAATCTCATGGCAACTAGAAGCAGAACTTTTTTGGACTATATTGTTTACAATCTACACGATGTTTTTGCTCCTTGAGACGAAACCAGCATCAATGTTACATACACCAAACGAACCGGAGCTTCGAGAGGTGAGTCATAGTTAGGAAACATATCTATAGTTGGTTTAATGACAACGAAATACAGTTAATTGGAAAATAAGTGGGAAGATAAAGTTTTCCTGAAGAAGATTAGGAAACATTATTTGCAGATGCATGTGAGGTTTTGACATATAATCTATATATTGTATCTATCATTAATGAAACCGGCATTAATGTTGCGTACACCAAACGAACCAGAGCTTCGAGTGGTGAGTTAGAGTTCGAAAATAGGTCTAAAGTTGGTTTACTGACAACGAAATATAGTTAATTGGGGAATAATTGGGAAAAAGTTCCCTTGAAGAAGATTAGGAAACATTATTTGCAGAAGTATGTGATGTTTTTGACATATTATTATGTCCTGGCATTAATGTTGCTTACACCAAACGAACCAGAGCATCGAGAGGTGAGTTATAGTTCGAAAATGGGTCTAAAGTTGGTTTACTGACAATTAAATAGAGTCAATTGGGAAATACATGGGTTTTTGACAATTTATCTGTATCCTGTATCTACCATTGGTTTAAGAAACTCAAGTTCTTCTTCTTCACATGCCGTCTTCTTTAACGAATGTTGGCGATCACTTCTTTAAACGCTTCCACTCTCTGATATTCCTTAGCTAAGATTTATTTTTTTCCTATTCCTTTTCTTCCCTGCATGATTACTTGTAAGAGAGAGTATTTGTCATTACGAAGCATGTGGCCAAAATATGCTGTTTTTCTTATTTTGACTATTGTCACTAGTTTTCTGCCGTGTCCATTTCTTCTTAATACTTCTTCATTTGTGGCTATAGCAGTCCAAGGAATTTTAAGTATGCGTCTGTAGAGCCACATTTCAAATGCCTCTAATCTCTTTATGGATTGTGCTTTCAACGTCCAAGTTTCTACCCCATATAGCAGTTGAGACCACATATAGCATTCTAGAAAACTTAATTTCTTATTTGTGAACATTGACCTGTTTTTACAAATCCTTTTTGGGCTATTTCTATTCTGACTTTTATCTCCTCACCTTGTTCCAGTTGGGAATTTATGGCTGCTCCAAGTTATTTATATTTGTCGACCCTCTCTAGATGTTTACCTTCCAGTGTAAGTTGTATGTTGTCAATTGGAGTTTTTGAGATGACCATGTATTTGGTTTAATCTTTGTTCATTGTTAGCCCCATTTTTTTGCTTCTACTGTTAATGCTATCTAAAAGGATTTGTAGGTCTTCTATACTCTCTGCCATTATTGCGGTATCCTCATGTTATTAATGATGGTCCCTCCAATGCTCACACCTTCAGTTCTTTCCCATAGTGCTTTCTGAAATATTAGCTGTTAATACACATTGAACAATAGTGGTGACAGCACGCAGCCTTGTCTGGCTCCTCTTTGAATTTTTGGTTTGTTTCACTGTCGTCTACCCGTATTACAGCTGTTTGGTTGTAGTATAGATTTTTGATTAGAATAATATCTTTGGAAGCTAGGTGGACAAACTTACCGTGTTGAACTCGCTCGAATGCTTTTTGGTAATCTATGTAACATATGAACACGCTTTTATTATATTATGTGCACTTTTGTAGTAATACCGTCATTGCAAACAACGCTTCTCTAGTTCCCATTCCGCTTTTAAATCCAAACTGTGCGTTGTCTAATTGCTCTTCACATTTTTTATATATACGCTGTTGAGTAACTTTCAGTAAAACTTTCAATGTGTGGCTCATAAGGCTAATTAATCGGCATTCATCGAAAGACTTAGGATTATTTTTCTTGGGTATAGGTAATAGGATAGGACACATTTTAACCATTAGTCTGGTATTTGTCCTTCATTGTATATTTTATTAAATAATTTAGTTAGACACTCTATATTTTTATTAGTTCGGCTGGAATTTCGTCTGGCCCTGTAGCTCTACCACTTTTAGAGTTTTTAATTGCGCTTCCCACTTCTGATTTCAGAATTTGTAACCTGTCGTCGGTTAGTGCTGTTTCGTTTATTTCTTCTCTATTATCTGCAAATAAGTGTTTTATGTATTCTCCCATGTTGTTCTTTTGTCTTGTTCTTATAACTAACACTTGAATTTCTTATTACCAGTGGTATTATCTTCCGTGTGTTGCCAGTAATTTCTTTCAGTTTCTTGCGTCGTGTTTTATGCTCAGCTCTTCTATTTCCTGAATTTTTTTTCCATCCAGCGTTCTTCAGCTTTCTCTTAATCATGTAGTCTATTCGTTTATTCATTTGATTATATCTTTGTTTGTTTGTATTTTTGTATTTGCGTTTTTCGTCTATAAAGCGTATAATATCTGTTACCATCCAAACATTTTTTGCAATTTGTTTCTGTCTTCCAACAACCGTTTCACCTGCGTTTATCACAGCTGTCTTCATTAGTTGATATCTTTTGTTGCAGCTTCAAGAAATATTTGTGCGATTGCTTTATTTATTTATTGCTGACAGGCTTCACTCTCGAGTTTTGATAAATCTAGTTTTTGAGCTTTAATTTTTTTCTGTTTTCTCAATTTTATTTTAATGTTGGCTAGAAGTAAATTGTGGTCGGAGTCTGCATCAGCACTAAGCTAGGTTTTTGCATTTGAACTCCACTTCTAAATCTTTTGTTAATAAGGACGTAATCAATCTGGTTTCTTATCAGGTTATTTTCGTTGTCTCCAGGCGCAGAAGTCTCCTTCTCTAAGGCCTTTGACGATGTTAAGTGCCCAAAACTTTGGAAAATTATTGTGTCTATGGGACTGCCTTAATAGCTAATATTCCAAGGGTCCAACACAATCCGAGTGGGAATTGACGGCAACAGAAGACACATAGCAGTCTGGCATTCCTCAGCGATATCAAACCAAATTGCACGATAGCTGAACATGACTTCATGGTGTATTAAATTAATTACTTTCTAAATAAATCGGAAGTATATGCAAAATAATGAAAGTAATTCTCATGGCGATCTAATGCTGTTATTTCAATTCTCATCGCATCAAGCACTTGGCGAAAAGGAACGCTTTTAAAATACGTTTCTCATAACAATAAAAGTTGCAATGCCAGTTTTATTCAATGAAATTGGCATATCGTATTTCTTGCACTGGTAAGTTAAAAGAAAATATTTAACAGGAAAATTAATAGTGACTTCGCAGGTTTCGACAAAGGATTATGAAAAAGTAATATGTTAATATAGCGTAAAACGGTTAAATAGCTAGTGTAGATATCTCATTCAAGATTCTGCTCTAAAAAATGGTAATAATCTATTGTCATAATGTTTCAGTCAGGAATAAGCGGTCACAGTCGACTCCGTAACTAAAGCAATGAATAGCTAGTGAAAATGCGTGGAATTGATTCGGAAATCATCACGTCTTGATGGCACAGGAAAGCAATTTTCCTTTCAGTGAATTTCATCCTTACTTTACTTGGGTATGATTAGTTTCGATATATGAAAAAAATGGATTTAGTACTATACTATCTACAGTACAAGGCGATTTAAATTAAAACATATAAACAAACTTTTCGTCTTTCAATTAGTGCTTTAAATAAAAACAAAAATTAGTTATCAAAGGATTTTTCATCTTGAGCACCAATGGTTTGGGCCCTCTTAACAAAGGCAACGAATCTTGTTTCTGCGGACTGTTAATCACGATTTTAAGGGTTTTTTCACTTCTATTTAGAAGGAGTTTTTTCTCTCGTACCAAACCAAAACAATGGACACTTTCTGGAGATAATTTCTGGATAAGGTGTTCCACCAGCATGGCTCACAGCAAGATAGATAGAACATCTCTACACACTTCTGTCTTAATAATGGTAGCAGCCACTTTATAGCGATTGGTACCTATTTTCTTTCCAGCGTCGTTCTGATTTACAGGATTGCTTTATGATTAAATGCTTTTTCTACATCTAAAAATGACTATATCTGCTACTGACTTACCTCATACCCCCTTCACATTATTGTAGAAGGAACAGCTAGACAAGCAATGACGCAGGAGAGGGACCAGGCGAGAGAGGATTGCTTAGCAAGGGTGAATTGACATCCATGACAATGCATACGCCACTTGTTGGTCTCCTCAGGGACGATATAGTTAAAAGATACAATTTTGAAAAACACGTCAAGTTCACGAGAAGAAGTAGTGTAGAATGAAAAAAGAAACCGACTGGAATTCTCACATTACAGTAAAGCGCCATAAAATGGTATACAGGTGGGTCAAGAACTGAATAGAGGATCGAAGACGGAATATTTGTGCCAGTGTTCAAAAACCATTTTTGAACACGTCTTCAAATCTAACGATTTAATTTTTGTACAGTTTAACATTGCACGCCACTGTCCTCGCATTCCAAACAATTTAAAACCTTGGCGATACTACTAACGCCATCTCTTGTTTACCACGCTTATCCACTGCGTCGGCAGGCTAGAAAGCTAAAAGTTAAGCGTCCTCAAAGGGCCTCCGACCAATCATAGCGCTTCGCGCTTTATCCGGGCGGTATTACTAGCGCCATCTGTTGTAACGACCTTTACTCATTTGGAGCCGGCCGCGCATCCTAAACTCATCCGACCAATCATAGCGTTTCCCGCTATACCCCGGCGACCGAGTCGACCAATCACAGCGCATCCTACAGGATGGCCAGTTCACCCTAACTAAAATTCCATAAAATTCACATCTTTAATATTCGAATTTCATGCAAAATAATCAGCAGATTTCAACCGGATTTGTGTTAAAATTCATAATATTAATTTAGACAACGGGTCATGTTAAGTTTTTACACAATATCTCTGTATTTACATTATTGCCCTTTCCATGCCGAAGCGGTGCATCTTCTCCCACCAGAAAGGGCGGTAACAACTTCTTCAAGTTGCTCTAGTTTCCACGTTCTAGAATTCAGTAGTATTGAGTAAGATGTAGTCTCTTGAACCTCGACCATGTAAGTCGCAAAAAGCGCACCCCCGTTTCGAGCCGGCTGGCGCTGAGCCGCCATGTCGGCAAGTTTTCACGTTTTGAGACCTCATATTCTCTCTAGTTATATAGTGATATCCTGCCACAGTCATTGTCACATCAAGCCCACAATAAGGTATTTATTGGAAACTTACTGCCATTATTCTCCCGCCGAGCAATGGCGTCCCAATTGGTCTTATCCATGGGAGTTGTACAATCGAGCCCTGTCTCGAACCACACCACACTCAATAGAGCCTAGTCTCTAAATCTCAAGTAAGTAAACGAACATGTTTACAATCACATTCTCACAAAGCCTACAAAAAGGTATATATCGGCATCTCATTGCCAATTATGGAGACCGACTGATCTCTAGTACTAAGCCTACAAAAAGGCATTTTTTCGGCATCTACTGCCATATGGAGACCACTGATCTCTTGCACTAAGCCTACAAAAAAGGTATATTTCGGCTCTACTGCCATTTTGGAGACCCACTGATCTCTTAACTCTCAAAGGCTGTGCTATGCGCTGCGCAGTCCCCAATGGTACTTCCATTGGATTTTCAACATTCTATATTACCAGCATACCACTGGATTGCTATACTCTTTGCCTTATTCTAATATAAGAATTACTCTGCACTAGTCTGCATACACACTCATGCCTTATTCTCACATAAGGATTAAACGGCACTAGTCTGCCAATTTACACAAGCTATCACAATGCTACATCCCATACGCGGAATTAAGCTTACCTATGCTACCTGCATAGCATGCTTACTAATCATTCATGCGTGCACCAATGAGCCGCATTCACAAGGCATTCATGTCATGCCAATATGCACTAACTGCATACCAGTCAAACCACTACACTTCAGTCATTCCTATTTGCAAGAAATAGAACTACATTGTACATAGAAGCTAGCTATAAGCCTAGCAAGTGTTTTGTCAAAGTGACTTTCCCCCAGTGTTAAGAGATAACCTGAACATTGAACGTTTCTCGTCAATGGTGTTCATAGTGTACATATTAGCTTATAGGTGGACTCTAAGGTAATACTAATCCTGCTATTATCGCTTGTATATTGTATTTTATATCAAAGCTAAATCAGCTAACATAGTTGATAAGCAGCTATTCCGCAGGAACTCTTACATACATTTAACTGTATATACTTTCAAGGTTTTGTTTATAACCATACATTAGTTTAGTACTACAATTGTTTACGCAATTATTTAGGTTTTAAGAGTATTATTTATGTCATATTTTTCAAGGTCGAAATTTGCCTCGACTGATATTTTTCACATCGTAGCACTGACTACATACAATTATTCAGTGTTTATATTTTATGTATGTATGAGCTTCTAGTTATTTTCAAGTAAAGTAACTTATTAAAATATTCATATAATGCTAAAGCTTTTTGTTTTATTTACAAAATGACTTTAGAACTAGCCCTATGGTAAATTTCAGTGCCCAAGAGCACATCTCTTTTTGTTCAGAAAATCGACCAAGATCGACTCTGAAACAGCCAGGAACCAAATTCTCCGAAAAGATGAGAAATCACCCGGACATATTCCAGGCCATAGGAAAATGTGCGCAGTTCAACCTTGACAGAAACTATAGGGAGAAAAAGATTAACATCTTCTCAGACAGTCAAGCAACCATCAAAGCGCTGTGCTTACCAACAATCAGCTCCAGAATGATATGGGAATGCCTAGATAGGCTAAGCGAAACTAGGACACACTAGAATAGAAGGCAATTAAAAACGAGATCAATTGGCAAAAGTAGGAGCACAAACTCCGCTTTTAGGACTGGAACCCTTTTGTGACATAGGGATGCGCACCTACAAGGAACAATTCAGGGAAGAATAGCCAACCAAATAGATCAGTCTATAAGAGCGTCTTTCAGGGTTAAGGCAACCAAATATATTTCTAGGGCTCCCTCACCCACGAAGATCAAAAAACATTATAAAACTCAGTAAGAACAATCTCCGCATCCTCACCGGCTTTCTTACGGACCATTGACGGTTGAGAAGGTACCTGGGGAGAATAAAAATTGAAAACGCGGATAGTTGCCGGTTCTGTGAGGAGGAGGAGGAGGAAACCCTGGAACACCTTCTCAGGAAGTGCGAGACGGCCGTGAACAGACGAATGGCCTACTTCGGGTGCTGCATCGTCGAACAGAAGAACTTGCTTTTATCAAAACACTGAGGGTGATTAAAGTACTCTGATTGGGAATCACCAAGATAGAAAGGCTGTCAGAATGATGGTAGATTTATTGAGGGGTCATTCTCGCCTAAAAAATAAATAAGTCTAATGTGTTTGGCAGGTAAAACTTTATGCAGGCTCTGCCAAGAAGAAAATGAGATAGCAACTCACGTTCTATGCTACTGTGAGAATATCGTAAAGATGCGTTCCAAATAAATGAGCGAAACCAACCGGCAGCTACATGCTACATTGAAAGATTATTATCAAGGCTATGGAGGATAATCAGAGATACAAAACTAGATGAGGTGCCCTAAAAAGAGGGTGAGCCATAATAGACCTTACAGGTCGCAGTACTGGGCAGGCGGTTCTGAAAAACTTTCAAAAAAAATTTAATCTAATCTGATCTAAGTCTTAATAATGCCATGCCTGTTTGGGATACATTTAGTTAATTAATTCTCACTATTAATGTGTTTTTATTAATATATTTTACTGATAAAGTTTGTTTCGAAGGTTTCATGCAAAAATAAGTTTTAAAATTCAACTTTCATATCGTATCTTTGACGATTTAAAACTTCTTGGACTAACGTGAATAAACTCATTTCAACATTAGCACTTTTGAATTTGCATCTACCCTACAGGAATATCCATATAATAACATAATTAGCCCAAACTAACCGCGTCCATTAGTTACAACTTTTAAGCCATTTATCAGTTTTATTTTTACTTCCTTCCACCTTTTTCAAAATTTTCACTTCGAGAGTCGCGTCCGAGGTTGAAAATAATGCCTAGAGTCCAAGAGTAGGGGAAAGTGGAGCAAAACTGGGTACGTAAAATATTATTTAACAAAAAAAAATCCTAGCGTCTGATAGAAAATCCATGAACTCGAAACTTCCTTGTATCCTTTTATGAGCCTGAAAAATAATAGTGTGATTTATTTTTTCATGGATTGGATGAAATAATTCAACATTTCCCGGAACTTGACAGAACCCGGTTTTACCCTACCTGGTGGGGTAGAATCGTATCTTTATAAAGTCTTAAAATCTTTATATTGAATATCAGATAACGTTTATTCTTCTAAATTAATTACATAAATCACAAATAAATGTATCGTCTGTCTCTTCTGCACCGGAGCAAGCCTCATGAGCCCACCTACATATTGCACTGTATCCAGCCAGCATTGAGCCTCGAATTAGCGTAAAGTTCATTAAAAAATATGCAAGCTTCGGTGGCTTCATCATTTTCATCATCTGATGATGAGTTTTCTGCCATCATTCGGATTTTTTTTTTGGTTGCAACAATATCTTCTTTTCTTCTGTATCAAAAACCTTTTCTCTACCATTTTTCCCTTTACTTTTCTTTGGTGTCAGAGATGTCTCCAGCTCCGATTTGTAAAGAGATGATGTCAATATTGCAGTTTCTCCTCTTCGCCTGTTGCTTCTTATAACCCTCTCAGCTTCTTGAGGAGGAGACATAAGAATTTTAGGGGAAATAGCAAAAGACGATTCTCGCAAGGATGTTGACAGCTAAACAGGTGATAATAACGGGTTGGAAGTTGTTGGTTCATGGATGGATGGATGTAGCTGAGTGGATGTTGATGGTTGATGGGTAGATTCATGTAGCTCAGTGGATGTTGATGATTGATGGATGGATGGATGGATGTAGCTGAGTGGATGCTGATGTTTGTTGGACAACAGGGATAATGCTAACGTCCAATTCGGCTCCACTCCTCATTGTGTAATATCAGGCACAACAGATTCATTATTAAGCAGTCTTTCAGTAGTCTCTGAGGGTGCATATAGGTAATCGGGAAACACGTCTCTATTTAGCGGAAATATGCCAGTTTTCTGAAATCCTTGAATGGCAGTTTGCATAACTGCTGCTTTTGAAAATGCCGCTCCGAAGAGTTTTGCTACCTGATATATTGTCACTTATCATCCAGGATGAGTAAATAACCATCTTCTCACCTCTTGGGAATAATATACACTCAATGGAGCCATAAGGGTTACGTCCCAGGGCTGCATCCGATGAGTGCAATGCGGGGGAAAGCACAAAATAATGACGTTGTTTTGCCGGGCCAGATTGATGAGCGCTAAGCTTTTTGTGTGTGACGCGTGTCCGTCAAGAAGTAATAGGACAGGTTTCTCTGGAGAAGAGTATGAAAACTCAATGAATTTCCGGAACCAGAAAGCAAGAGTCTTTTTGAATCCATCTACTTTCGTGAAATACAGCAAAGGAGCCAGGCGGAGAGTCATCCATGGACATGGGATTTTCTCTTTTTCTAGGAAAGACAAACATAGTGGGCATATAGTTTCCAGAGGCACTCATACAGATCTCGGCTGTTACCAGAACAACTCTTTCCGCTGAGGACAAACAACCCACCTACTTTTGCGAGGCATAATGCGTCTGAGAACGAAATTTATATTATTAGACAAAAATAAACTGCAATATATTGATAACGAATAACAGTAGATGGTTTGTATTTCTCTGATAATAATAAGCCGTAGCTGAGGGGCTGGGGGTACCCCGGTTTTGCCCCTTGCTAAGGTACCCGATTTTACCCCAACAGAATAACATGCGACAAAAATGTGACATTTCCCTTAA
Organism: Pissodes strobi; assembly: GCA_016904865.1. Taxonomy (NCBI): domain Eukaryota; kingdom Metazoa; phylum Arthropoda; class Insecta; order Coleoptera; family Curculionidae; genus Pissodes; species Pissodes strobi. Next base: position 6,034 of record JAEQML010069820.1, on the reverse strand, counting down.
AGTATAAGAAACATAGTCAATTTTAACACGTAGTAATATGACGTGATGCAATAATTACCGATACTATTTACCTCGATAATGAATGCAAAGAATAACAATAATGTAAGCGCGAAATCGGTAATATATGGTACGTAACCTACGAATTTCAACAGAATTTGAACTAACGTCAGCACAGCGTTCTGGTTAGGTTTGACGTACGGCGACAACTGACAGATTGCTCAGGGAGTGGCTAACTGAACATAAAGCGGGAAAATTAGAGTACCCCGTTTGACCCTCCTACCCGGTTTTGTACAACTTTTCCCTATTTTATTTGTTCGTACTGTACCATGGTTTCCCACTTCATATACTCGTAAAGTGGATATTTCGGAATAATTTCAGGCATTTATGGAAAACTTTAGAGCTCTAATTATAATTTGGTTAATTAATAGTAAAATTGCCACTACTTTTCCATTGTTTTTTATATACCCCCTTTTACGTACAAAAAGCTTCTATTTCCTATTTTTTATCTTTATACGCATTTGACGCAATAATTAATATCATTGTTTTCATATATTTTTTCTCATTTTATCAGATTTCATTAATTTGCTGTCTGGACGGATATTTAAAAATTGAAAGTACAAAGAACAAGACCAATTAAATTTTATTATATTTAACAAATACAACAAAATTTTTGAAGCCAAGCCACCGTGTAAAGGTGGTATAGTGCATATCACAGGAGAGTTAAAACTACGTCCGGATATAAATATATCACGTTCTCGAAAATAAGAAACAAATTTGCTGAGAGCAACTTGGCTTCATTGGATTTGTTTCTGGCTCTGATTTTGCTAAAATCTAAATGCAAAACCTAAATTGAGCCTTATTATTAGAGAACTTAAGAGCGCTTGAAAAACATGTTTTTTTGGGTTGAGTCAACGTTAATGTCTTTTAGCTGGTTATCTGTTAAGACTGATTGTTAATGCATTGTACATTAGGGCAAAAATGAAAAAGCAATTATTAGGAATGCAAATTTTTCCGACGCTTCACGAATGAAGCAAATGTGCGTGTGATTAAGTAGTACTCTTATGATAAATAACTTTATCTAACTCATAATGGAACATTTTTATGCATAGCATTCTTGTAACAAAAACACGCGATCAAATGATTTACATATCATCAATGATTACTTGCTTTTTTTCATTGCCCGTTTCATCTGCAAAATGCAGCCAATTGCAAAAATAGCTTACAAATAAGTTAACAATATTCCAGGTAGCCTTTCAAGAGAAACTAAATGTTATTTTTTAAGTTATAATAAAAACAACATGTGCATTAGTGTACTTATCTCACTATTTCACGAGGTGACGGATATAAGACTTTTACAATTCTCCTTGGCCTTTTAACGTTTTATTCCGCTGTTCGAAAATATCATATGATGATACTTTGTATGTAGGCCGTGTGCTCTAAATTGACATATATCTGAATTGGTGAAAGGTAAGTAATGCTTTTTGCTAGAAAACCTTTTCAAGTATGGGCCCAAATCTTCTGCCCGACTACTATTTTGACAGTGTCAATCACGATGTGCTCATCGGTAAATTAAGGCAGAACGTTGGTCTTAAAAAAGGCGCTATAAAACTGTTAACTCAATTGATATTGAAGTAGAAGTCACGCAAGCTTCACTTTTAGGTTCCATGCTTTTTTCATGATACAGTTAATGGGTTTAACTCTCGATTTCCATATTTTTCCATTTTTTGACGACACTTCACCATAAAGTTCCATAAACTAAATTATATTTTGCAAGTCAACCGCAGTATATGACCTGATTATGGCAACTGGTTTCTAGATAACCTATCCATTTTTAACTTTAGGAACGAATAATATGAATTTTTATACTAAACGAAAATAATGTAAAAATCATGAAGATTTAAATTTCTCTTAATGTCCTCAAATTTGAGCGAAAAGAGGATTTGGAAGACTATTTGGATCCCGATCTAAATTAAAATCAAACCTTTAAAATACTGGAAATAAAGACAAAATTAAAAAATATATATCCAACATCATCTTTTTCACTTAAAAGCTTTTCACCGATTATTTATGACATCTGTTGGGGAAACACCCCAACACGTGTAGAAACTATCGTTTTTCACCGTATAGTTCGGTGAGAACACCCTGTATGTATGTAGAATGAATGAGCCGTAATTAAACACAAAACAGATTTATTTTACCCCGGGTACAATCCAATTTGTACATTTAAATCAGCATATGCCAGTTCTTCAAAACCCCTTAGTCCAACCCTAAACGGACGATCCCTTAATTCGAACCTGTACAGCAGTGCTGTCAATATAAGAGATTACAATAGAGCCAACTTTCACTAGGAAAGGAAAACGTTTGTAATCGTTTTCAATTTAATGCATTTTTATCTCCGTCAGAATCAGTCTGTCAAATAAAGAAAGAAAACAGCTTCTACCCTTGTAATTTAAAATGAATTCGGCAAAGCGCCAAATCCCCACTTTTTATTTGATCGTGGCGCCAGCTGGCCACTCGCTCGAAGAAAGAAATTCAAGTTAGTGCACTGCAAACACTCCACGTTGCTGGGTCGGTCGTGCTGCCGAGCTCTAGCAAGTGCCTCTTCGCGCCAAAAGGTCAAATTCCTTTTTGGGCCAATCTCTCTTGTATGCACAAATATTAGAGAATATTTGGTGCACCTCAGTTATCTTTGTCCAAGGTTGGATAAAGACCTCCTTTTGAGCTTTTTTAAAGCAATTCTTCGAAGTTAGAAACGATAGCATCCCCGTTCCCGTTGGAAATTGGACCATAAAATGGCGGAAAGCAGACTGATATTCCTGGTCGAATTCCTGTAAAGCAAGGCAGGTAAAGCAGTCAAAGTGGAAAGGTATGCTGTGTGAAAGTTGCTAAGTTGGAGACCGAAGTATTAAAATAAGAAAGATAAAACCAAATTTTTAAATCAAACAATCAAGACTCTTCAGTAGACATTTCTAATTTTAAGAAAGCTGGTAATTTTAGTTTTATACTTGAACGAATGGTGAGTGATTGAAAGTTTTAGTCTAAGAATTTTACATATATATTTTCTATTTAACATAGAAAACACTGTTTATTTATCTTCATTATATTTAAATGCAATTTACACCTGCATTATTAAATTATATCAATACCGAATACATGTTTCAATTTCTCTCACCACCCTATGTTATACTGTCCATTAAAAGTGGTTAATTAAAATACCACACCCTTCTTTATGGTTTTAAGCAATAATAAAAGAATTTGTTTATCCCGACCAACATCCAATATCTTATTGTGGTTCTTCTGAGAAAACGAATTAACCAGCGCTTAAAAATAAGCATTTCTTCTCAGTGTCTTAAGATTACCCTGGAATTGATTGCCTTTGGCTCCACAAATGATTAAATTTGGTTTGAATTGTTATAGAGCCACTTCGGCCCAGGCTCAAGGATGTAAACTGCATAAGTGCAAGTTTAGTGACCCTAATGAAATGTGTACCTAATTTCTTCGATTCGATATCTAGTCGGATATCGTTTCAAGAAAAGCAAAAAACTAAAAATGAAAATGGTTAGCAAATACAATTAAACAGTAAAAAGCTCTTGCAGATTGTCAGGCTTTGAACTGACTTTGACAAGATATTGGGATTTCTAGCACAAATTAAAATTTAATATCTAATGGTAAAATTTATGAATTTGTAATAAAACAGAAAATTTCTGAGTACTTTGAACAAGATGAACTCACCAGTCTATATTGTCACATAAGAACTGGCCGTGCTGTTACCCTGTGCTCTTTCAGGTTGCGTAGCCCAGATAGGTAATTGGGGGAGATGGATAGAAACACTCCATTAAAACAAGATGGCCATCTATTGGCTTCAGGTTGAGTATAAGGTGGTAAGTATTACCAGAATATTCAGAAATGCGTATCTAGTCCCCTGGGTTATTCTCCGAAATGCTTTTTAATATTAGCTCTAAATATATCAATTATCTGGCTTACATTGTTTATAACATCACATATCCTGACAATCGGTGATCTAAACTGCCTGTTAGTTCTTGGACATATAAAACTTAATGGTTGTGAATTTCGAGTTCTTACATCAGGTACCTTAAAATTGATTTTACTAAGTATGTTAGAATCACCAATCTGGTAGTGCACTATTTTATACATAAACATAACATTGTGATACTTTCTTCTAGCCTCCAGTGTGGCAATATCGTGCCTTAGACAAAGCACATCATATGATATGTCGTTTGGATAGATTTCATACATTTTAAAATGCAATAGGCACAAATCTTGCCTGACACCTTTCTATGGCTTTTATGGCTACCCTGTAACAAGGGTCCCAAACGACATCACAGTATTCAATTTTAGATCTGATAAAAGTATTATATAAAGTATATCTTTGGTACTACGATATATGAAACCCAGCAACCGCAGGGCTTCATTACAAGTCTGCTCAACATGAAAATTAAAGTTCAACAAAGGGTCAAACCATACTCCCAAATCTCGCATCTCCTTCACCATAGTCAATTCTACACCTTTTAATTTATATTTGAACTGATTTTGATTTTGTGTATTGCGGGAAGTAAATCACATAACAAAACATTTTTTTACATTCAAAGATAGCAAACTCTCAACTGAACATTTGAATATTTGGTTGACATCACGGACTAATGATTTTAATGAATGCACGAATTATTTTGGCCATCAGATATTTGGAAAACAATTTGAAATTGTCTGTCCGACTACTATCTTGACTGCGTCAACCACAATGCGCTTGTCTCGTGACAAACTTTCGAGACTCGAGAAAATGCTTCAGTTGGCTTGAGTCGTCTATGGATAGTTTAGGGCAGAAAGTTGGTCTTAAAAAGAGGGCCATGGACTGTTAACTCAATTGACATTGAAGTAGAAGTCACGCAAGGCTCACTTTCAGGTTTCATGCGTCTTTCATTATACTATCATGTTTCATAAGCTAAATTATATATTGGAAATCAAGTTCAGTATATTTGTTCCAGATCATGGCAATTGGTTTCTAAAAAACCTATGCATTTCTATCTGTAGAAACATAGTACTCATCATTATAATAAACGAAAAGAATGTAAAGCTATGAAGCTTTAAGTTTCTCAAATTTGTGCGAAAATAAGTTTTGGAAGACTATTTGGATCCCTATTTAAATTAAACTGAATTAAACCTTTAAAATACTGCAAGTAGAAATAAAATCGGAAAAAAACTATCCAACATCATCTTTTTAACTAAATGCTTTTCACCGGTTATTTACGAGATCCAACATCTTCTTGTCGTTCCTCTGATAAAATGAATTAATCAATGTCTAAAAATGTGCCTTCTTCCTCAGTTTCTCCAGATCAAAAGGGGATACCCAAACGTAAAATTTTTGAATTTGTCATAAAACAGAAAACCATGTTGTGATCCAATGACTTCCCTCCGATAGCGTGCCGGTAAATTTTCCTCGCATCCTATCGCTATGCCATCTGCACATCCTAGGCGTAGAAAACGTACGGCAGGCAGTTTTGGCGGCAGATGATCTACCAGGTTTAAAGTCTTAAATGGGGACATCCTCTACTCACTTTAGCTACAATGGTGGCTTCGCCCGAGGGTGACGTTATTATCCAATTTTCCAATCATGCCTGTGCCCAGTGGTACATGGTCTTCTCTCTAACGCTCTTTTTAAATGAAAAGGGTTGAAGCATGATTAAAAACCCTTCTAACATCCTAAGTGCATTATTTCTAATAAGTGTGTCAACTAGCCTTTCTAGGGTTTTTAGCATAAATGATGACAGGCTTAATGTTCGGTAAGATTTGATTGTATAGTCTACTCTCGGCAAGTATGTAACCTTCACTTGGGCCCACACTGGCTATATAATTTATTTCATAAAAAGTTTTCCAAGCGACAAAATATACCAAGCTCTGAGTTTAGGAAGAGCTGTGATTATATTTATGAAAGAGATTTTTTTGCGTTGGCTTGTTGCTTAGACAATGAACAAACAGTTACATCAACAAGCAGTACATTATAGAGTATCTTACTATA
>MU194956.1:1534-17217 GCA_016904865.1 Pissodes strobi | reverse complement strand
CGAGTCCTACTACTGAAGAAGATTGTTTAAGGTATATGTATATGAATAATTATTTCTATTTTTCGAAGATAATATGCGAAATTTAATGTGTAAAACAATGTATTTTATATATTTGATTTTTTGGTATAAAAGCTTCAAAGGCTTTGAGAATGCTACACTGTGAAATAGAAAAACCACCATGTTTTTACTAGTGATTTTCCTTCAGATTCATGATCACTTTGAAATAAATGAAAGCTCCGCCAGCCAAGTATTCAAATTTGATTTTAACCTGGTAAAAACAAATAAAAATAATAAATTTTTGCAGCTGCTAAAAGAGAATACTCGAACACTTTTAAACTCAGTAAGTTTATCGTTATTTTATTAAGCTTAAATACCTAAATAATTTCAAATTAAAGTTCGGCAAGTGAATGTATGTTGTATACAGACATAAGAAGGTTAACGGATTGTATCTTAATCAGCCTTCTCCACTATCCTAAGATTAAATAAAAAATAAATGAAAATAAATAACTGGTTTTTATTTATTTAAAAATACAAAGGATTCCTTAAGCGAACAAGAATTCTAGATATGACATTTAGTTCTGGCAGAACTCAATGTATTTTATTACCACCAAACAAACTTTTAGGGATCGGTGGCAACTCACATGTGAAATAATCCGCAAAATGCAAAGAGATATCCAATTACCGACTACTAAAAGTAGTCATCATTTGGTATCTCGTGCCCCAGCTACCGAATGGCTACACAGTACATGGAATTCTGGTATTACGAAGGGATGGCTCGACTACAATTCTGCAAGGATTTTACACTGTCTCTTGGATACCGCTGGACCCAGGTGGTTAGTGAACGCTGTTATTCAAGAACTCTTAAAATTAAGGTAAGTTTTAAAAATCGAATAAATAAATGTTTTATTAAGGATGCTGCCGAAATTCTTAATGGTAAGAATGTAAGTTGGTCAAATATTGCCAAGATAGTTGCAGACTAAGAGAAAGATGTTGATTTAAACTATTTGCTATCAGTATTCAAATAAACACTTTTTATTTACTGTGCTGTACCCCCAATCATAAGATGGACAGAAACAATTCTAAAGCATCGGTTCGTAACAGCAGAAATAAACGCAGCGTCAACAACCGTCAGCACAGTGAAAGGGTGCCCTCAAGGAGTTGTTCTCTCCCCCCTACTGTAGGGGAACGCCCATCCTACATGAACCTTCCGGACACTGCGCTTGAAGGGCTTGCTGGAATTACGAATATTTCATTTGACAGATTGATTGTTTGGGCACGGCCATGGTGAGACCTCTGTTTAAGGGTGGCAACTCTAATGACCCCTTTTGTTTTCTACCCATCTCGATGTTTCCGACACATTCAAAAATTATAGAAAAAATTGTTAAAATCAGAATGTTATCTTTTTTGGAAAAGCATAATTTGCTAAATAAAAACCAATTTGGTTTTCAGGGCAAAAAAGAGCACTAGTGATGCGGTCTTCAATCTACTGAAGAGGCTTTATTTGGGCCTGAATGGGGGAGATGTGGCTGCGGCGGTGTTTTGCGATTTTTCCAAGGCATTTGATTGTGTCTATCGCGGAATACTGCTGCAAAAACTGTCTTGTTATGGGTTTAGAGGACGTGCTTTGTCTTGGCTTGAGGCATATCTGGCTAATAGGAAGCAGGTGGTTGGTGGCCGTGGCAGTGTGTCGTCGGTGCAAAGCATTGATTATGAGGTTCCCCAGGGATCCGTGCTTGGTCCCCTGCTGTTTATCATCTACATTAATCACCTAGCTTCCATCAACATTACTGGATCCTTTACATTGTTTGCTGATGATACCACAAATCTGTGGTAACGGATAAAAAATTATATTGGAATTATAAAGGAGTGGTGTGATGCAAGCAGGCAAAACTAGTCGGTATGACATTTAGGGGAGCCGCTCCAAATCTCTCACTGAGTGTGGAAACTATTGAAAATAAAGACTGCGCTAAATTTTTGGGAGTTTTTATTAACTCTAAATTGAAGTTTGATACTCATATTAGTAAGCTGAGAAAAAAATTGGCCTCGGCTTGCTATGCTATTAGATTGGTTCGCAATGAACTTGAAGCAAAAACGGCAAGAAATGTTTACTTTGTCTTGGTTGAGTCTCGTTTGAGATATGGGATTAAATTTTTGGCCTTCGCTGGCCTTCATCTCATACAGTCTGTTTTTGTATTACAGAAGCCTGCGGTGAGATGTTTATGCGGGGCTCGTTCCGGAGATCACTGTAAACCGCGTTTTATTAGGGAGGGGATTCTCACGTTAACTTGTATTTTTATCCTTATGACAGTTGAGTTGATCCGCAAAAAGTACAAGGGATAATGACTCAAGTTCTAATGCTTATGTGACAAGGTACAACAGTGAAAATATAGGTTTGTGCATTCTTAAGAGTACCCTTACAAAACACTCAATTATATACGAGGGCATAAAGATGTACAATCGCTTGCCTCTGGAATGCAAAAGAATAAAGGGTGACAGGCAATTTAACCGATTTGTGAGGAAGATTTTGGTAAAGAAAGCTTATTATTGCTTGGACGAATTTTACAGCGATGTTTTGTGATTGGGAAGTAGTTGCTTTTTTGGAACTGCTTCTCTTTTGATATCAGTTTGATTTGAGGTTTGATTATGAATTGAATGTCTACAATGTATTCAATGTTGTTGTCTTTTTTGTATTCTGGCTGGGTTATGTGAGAGTTCAGTCGAGTGTTTTGTTGCGACTGTTTACATCTTTACACTTTTTGTTTGTTTTGTTTTTTTGTTTTTTGTACCCTTGTTTTTGTACATTTTTATATTATTAACATTTATTTTTGTCTCTACTAATTCGTTTTAGGTATTATGCTTTGTCAATGAGAACTCTGTGTTTTTTGGATAATAAAGCTTATTTGATTGATTGATACTAACTTTTTCCACCAAGGTAAAACATTTAGGGGTCACACTGGATCGTAAACTTACCTGGCACAAGCATCTAGAAAACATCATCTCTAAAGCCACAGCGGCAATCTGAACATGCCGCAAACTAGTTGGCATGACATGGGGCCTAAAACCAGAAATGTTATATTGGATCCACCAAACAATAATAAAGCCCACTGTCACCTATGCCTCGCTGGTATGGAAGCGAAAAAACCAGCAGGTCACCGCTCGGACCAAACTTAATAAAGTGTAAAGGCTGTTATGCCTAGGAATAACAGGGGCAATGTCAACGTGCCCTACCGCAGCCTTAGAGGTATTGCTGAACATGCCTCCTCTTCATGTCAGTGTGAAGAGGGAGACCATTATCAGTGCTCACAGGCTATTCTAAATAGGCAAATTCAAGCCTGGAGATTTGACTGGTCACCTGCACATCTTTCAAGAAATAAAACTGGAATATGCCAGCAAACCAATGACCAAATGCCGGTCATGTTGGATCTACATTTCCCATTCGCAGTGGATATTGAAGACCGCCAATCATGGAAGAGTAAAAATCTACCTCAGGCCGATAACGCATCGCTGTGGTACACAGATGGTTCAAAACTATCGAAAGGAGCAGGATTGGGCATATCAGATTCAAACTGTAAGCTTTCCAATCCGCTAGGCAAATATATAACCATCTTCCAAGCGGAAGTGCTTGTCATAAATATATTTGCAGAAGAGTGCCTCATACAAGGACTTCACAGAAAACACATCAACATATTATCAAACAGCCAGGCGGCTCTAAAAGCTCTAAAAGCTTTCAAGTGCGTGTCAAAGCTGGTCTGGGAATGCAATCAAACCCTAAAACAATGTGCAACACGCAACCAGGTAATTTTAATGTAGGTTCCTGGCCATAGAGGCATAGCGGGCAACGAAAAAGCAGACTTTCTTGCGAAAGAAGGGGCTGGAACACCAGCCTTATGAAGAGCCATATCACCGAACAACTAAACAAATGGAAAAAGAACAACTGTCGTCCTACTGGAAAAACACTCCAGGACTAAGACAGGCGAAAAGGTTTATCACCATCTCGGCGAAAAGTGCAGAACAGCTCTTAGACATGGACAGAGCAGATATTAGAACTGTCGCCGGACTGCTCACTGGACTCTGCCCGGTAAAATACCACCTAAAGGCAATAGGCAAAGCAGAAGACGACCAATGCAGATTTCGCAATAATGCAACTGAAACCGCATGACATCTATATTGCCAATGTCCACCCCAACTCTGCAAAAGGCTCAAGTACCTTGAAGGAGTACAGCTATCACATCAAGAAGTGAGTCAACTACTTCCCAAGAAAATAGCTTCGTTTGGAAGAAGCCTACGTCTCTTGGACACAAATTAAGTTGTAGAACAGCAGGTAGCAGTGCCGGGCGGCTGAAACTAGCTGCAACGACTCCCTATCAATCTACTGTGTTGTGCCTTAACAAAGTTTTAAATTGCCTTTACTTTGTCATGCAAAAGGCCAAAATACGAAATATACAATTAAAATTAGGAAATCTGTCATAATCTACAACATAAATAATACGACGAAGATTCGATGAATTTGACAGTAGCAAGCGAAAACAACAGCTGTCTAACTGTCAAATTTTTCTAGCTCCCTTCTAAGAAAAATCACATTAAATAAAAGAAATATCGTCCTATTTTAACGAAACTAAAACTGTATCACAATTGTATTATTATTAGAATACAGTTTGTAAAAAAATCTGTAGGCGCATGTTTGACAAAAATTGCTGCCACCCAAAATCATTTTTGACACATAAATTAAGTCAAATATTTTTTCTTGGGACTTGTGAAGCCAAAGTAATAATGGTCGCTTATTACCTGTCAAAAATTAACGGAATTAAAGGTTTACGTTGAACAAAAGTTAGTACCATAAAATTGAATCGATAAAATGTTATGTATCTTGGGAATTATTTGTAGATTGAAAGGGGCTTTCGAACGAGATATATCTTGTCCTCACCTGCCATATATAAACTTTGATCAAAACTGCGTGGCGGCCGTCTTTGAAAGAAGAGCCACAGGCAGTTCTGCTCAAAAGTTAATCGGGTAGATGATTTACATGCCCACTCACATTTTATCACATATCTTTTTATGGGTTATCTACAGGTTCTGATGGGTATTTGAAATAAGGCGGGTTGTCATTGCGCGAAACCAATCTCGGCTAGTGTATACTTCGTCTTCACTCCGAAACTTGTTTCGCGAGTATGAAACCAAGTGAGCCAACGTCATCAAAGAGTTTCGCCTTCCGTTTTGCCGCCAGTGCCCACGTGCACAGTGGCACAGTGTGTCACGCCAATAATGGACCAAGAGAGCGGCACCATTGTCTCGCACAAACTGGCGGCTCACCCTGAAACCCGAAATGTTTCGTCTCGTCGGCCAAAAGACATCGCCAAACATTTTCGCGATTCGCGAAACAGTTTCACGCAGTGACAACACACCTTTACACTAGGCTTCATAATCATGGTAGCTTGCCATTTATTACATTCGATAAGGCGACGATCGAACCAAAAGTTTGTTAGTTTTATCTGGGAGGGAACCTCGACCTGTCGTTTAGTAATCTGGTATACAAACGCCTACACTACCGATGCCATATTGTAGTATAACCCACCCGGGTCTGTTCAACATAGTTGAATGAGATAAGTTGTGCTTTGTCTTTATTTTGCCAATGATCGTCAAAATAGATGAAAAAGAAAATCAATATCTACGTTGTGTTATTATTATATCTTGCACAATTTTTAATTATTCGTATTGCGCTTCCACTAAACACAATTAGGAATATTTGAGGGAAAGGTGCGTCATGTAAATTAAACCACAGATTCCTAATACGCCTAATTTATTAAAGAAAAACGTGCCATACTCCGCCTGGAATTCACGAGGGAAAAGAGCATGGCAGAGAAAACCTCGGGTCACAATTCCTAAACCGAGTTATGCTGTACAACCTGTATTAGTATAACAATTAATTAAATTACTGTCTCACGCACCACAATTTGTCGTTCCACACTTGTGACAATACTACAGTACATTCAAAACTGAAGAGTTTAGTATCAATTAGCCAGACGTCGCCAGCAGGTACTGAGGTCCCATACGGAAGGCTACTCAGCTATAGTTGCAAATTGAGCCAATATCTCTAGTAAGACCTGCAGGCCGATTAATATATATTTCCTTCGTCATCGCTTAGCGATTGATTACATTATTTGTGATTGAATAGTATTCCTTTACTGTTGCTTATTAGTTATAGTCATTTCGATATAATACATTTCAATTACGATATATGGTTTTATTCATATATTATATCACGAGAACTATGAATTTAATCGTTTAAACTACGTTCAATATTTTGAGCATCATTTTTCTGGCAAATGTTGAATGCAAAATAATTTAATAAAAACACGAGACCGCGAAGCGGTCGAGGTTTTTATTTATAAATTATTTTGCATGAAACTATTTGCCAAAAAGAAAAATCATGCGAGAAATATTGACCGTAGTTTAATCGATTGAATTCATAGTTTGAGTGGTATACGGCTAGATTATTTCCTGAATTAGTCACCTAAGTCACATGTAAATATTTGAAAATTTGACATTTTCTGTCACCTCATCCCAAAATAATGAAATACAAATTTTAATGAAAATCGGAGTTTTTAGCAATAAAAATCAATATTAAATCATTCAAACCATTTATAAAATAATGTTTTTTCAAAAACCGTTAATGAAAATTGCAAGATCAGCTACAATCGACAAATCGAAATCCAATAGGGGGGACGCAGTTTAATCGCTGTAAACAGGTCTAGTGCAATAATCACTTATCTAAACAAAATTTATTCAAAAAATCGGGCTGTCTGATTGGTCCATTTTACGATGAAGGAAATAATCTGTGTAATTGTGCACAGGCTACAGATCCTTTATCTTTATCATCAAGTCGAAAATCAAGGTTACAAATTAATGTTAATTTAAATTTCACATAGGTTTCATACAAAAGCAAATCCTTAAAAATATAACATTTGTTAAAAGAACGAAGGGTGCTTTGCTCGCAAGCTCTCGATTTATAGCTAGGATATTCGCTCAGTCAGGGGAGGAAAATGTTAGTGGATTCATCAAGTCCCTTACTTACATTACAATCACAGTCATACTGAAACTAAAATTCCAGCACGAAAAGACAGGCCGAAAAAGCAGTGTTAGTCACATAATAAAACGATTTCATTAAATATATTCACATGTTATACCATCAAATATTAATTATCAATGAGAATAAAAGAAATATTTATGCAAATCATGTTAATAACAATATCAAAATATATATACACATGTTATGCCATCATATATGAATTATTATCAATGACAATAAAAGAAATATACTTGTGCAATTTATGTTAATAACAATATCAAAATATATACAATAATATACACATCCCAACTAGTAAATATAGTTCCCAGTCCTTTTTAAAATGTCACTGCCTCTAAAGTATAGTTCCTAGACCCACCCTGCCACTTAAAATATTACTCTATAAGGAATAGTCACTGAAGTATATTTCGAGAGTGGCCGGTTAGTGCCTATCTACCATAAAAGTGGAAAATAAACACTCCGATTGCAAGTGGCAAACATATAATTTAAAAAAGTGGCGGGAACTACCCGAATCTTCGAATATGACACCATAAAAGACCAAAAACTTTATAGTAGGTAACTTTTTGAAGTAGCGGTCACTAACAAGTGCTACCATGATGCCTATATTAAGTTTTTGATACTTTATGGTAACAATTTAAGTTACGGGGTAGTCGCGGCCACGACACCTAGTTACTTCAAATTTATAGTAGCATTGAAAGTAGCAAAATGGTTACTGCTACCTTCCTAGGTCACTATAAAGGTATTTTTTCTATAAAGTCGCCTTTGGGTAGTTAGAATTGTCACTTTATCAATCCGAAGATTTTAAAGTTCCAAACGGGTAGGGTTGGCCTAATATATTATTGTTCCCGGTACTTTGTGGGAGCATATGGAACTATAAAGTATTTTTCGGATTAAACGGCTATATTTTTTTCATGACTTTTAAGACGAACAGCCAACTGCTCAAACATTTTGCGTTTTCAAGCTAAATATACCTAGACTAAAGCTTTTTTCCTTGGTTATTTTGTTATTATTGACGGTGGACTAATATTATAGTAGTTTCACGCCAGTTTCAAGCAAATTATTATTATTTTTTTTTTATTACTATAGATATGAGTTTCAATTGCAAATAATATAATAATTTGAAATGTTTTGAGAGGCGCTCGTAAATTTTGTCATATAAACCCACTATTTTATTCAGCAAAGTCGATTGCGTTTTGGAATTCACCTACAAAAGGCGTTAAAATCGCATGGTAAATAACAAAAAAATAATAATAGCTTCCATAATTATTTTCCATCATGATATTTTTTTATGAAGTGAGAAATTGCATGAAGAGGTCGCTGCGAATAAAGTTTAACATGCTAACGAAAGTTCCACATGCCGGTGGCTGCCACGAACCCACGACTAGGCAGCTTCGTAATAGATAAGTCGCATTCACCAGTAAGAGTAGAGAGCTATAGACGGACTCAATTCTCCCCCCTCCACTTTTTTGCCCCCGCACCCCCCCTCCGGTGCCACTGGGATAGACCCCGCCCACTTGGCCTCGGGTGTATTCAACCTTGAATGACATTGAGCTAATTTGACCTTGAATGCCCTTGACATTTGATCTTGAATGCCCTTGAGTTTTTTGTTGAAGGTCGCGCATATGGTCTTGTGATTGCTCCAAGCGTGTACGACTTTGAACGTCCTTGGGACTACTTTGTGTTGTATTCAACCGTGAATGACTTGGCTAATTTGACCTTTAATGTCCTTGAGTGTGTTGTTGAAGTTCGCGCGTATGACCTTGGGATTACACCAAGTGAACGCTCTTAGGACTGTTTGCAGAGGGTTATTGTTCACGATGTTTGAAAGTCAGTTAAGGAAATGCAACTTGACTTTGTATCCCTTGAGATAATTTATAACGACATCAACCTCGAGTGTCCTTGCTGATATTTGAAGATCACACAATTGACCTCGAATGACTTTGAGCTTGTCTTGGAACTTTTAGTGTGACGTCACATCACCTTCAGAAATATATTGTGGCGGTGGTGGGGGTGGTGGATATAAAAGGTTTAATAATACAGAGAACAGTTGTTGTCTTGTTGTCTAGTAAGCAAGGTATATTTTGATTTAAGCATCTTATTACATACCATAATGTTTTACCAGTGTGAAAAGTGCGGCAAAGCATTTACGCGTACTTACAACATGCGTCGCCATCAAATGGAGTCATGTCCAATGAAAAACGTAGAAAAGGGACCAGCTGGCAAACGTGCAACAGTAGATTCGGGCACCTCGACATTGAGTATGCACACTTGCACATCATGTAATGTAAACATTCCAACAAATCAGATTGTTCGACACGAAAGAACACTCCAACACAGAAATAATTCAGTTATTCCATTTTCCCCCAATGTCCAGCTAATTCAGAGTGCATTCAAATGCAGAATAGCTAGTTACCGAGTATACCCAAACAATGACCATATTAACTACACATTGTTTTTCAATGATGTTAAAAACAATGTGATGGATTTGTTGGGTAACATGCTAACAAGTCACGGTGTCATTAAAGTCAATATGGAAGTATTTGGTTTATATCTACTGCCATCATCTGAAGTGTACAGTGAAAAATCATTCAATACGCCAAACCAAATAATAGATGTGTCTTCAGATTTGGAGTCTATGTTCGAATGGTTTATTGGGAAAATGATGTTGCAGACAACAGAATTCCAGGAAAAAGATTCAGGTAGGTTGACGAATGGAAACATGTAATTTTTGCCATCGTGAAACATATACATATACATGCAACCATTATTTTTAATTACATCACATAATAATGTATTCGTTTAATTTCAGGTTGGGCATTACAGAAAATCACTTATTTGGAAGTTAATGTGAATAAATTCAGTCCTATTGGGGGTTCGTCATATATTAAGCTACCATATTTCATAGAGAAAAAGATGGCCGTTATCAATGTGAAGAACCAAGATCAGTGTTGTTTTATGTGGGCTGTAACATCTGCACTGTGTCCTGTTAGAGCATTCCCCGATCAAATCTCATCATACCCACATTTTTCCACATTATTCAACACAGCAGGTATGAATTTTCCTGTAAAGTTATGTGATATTAAACATTTTGAAGAATCGAATAATATATCTATTAATGTCTACGGTCTCGAAAGCAAATTTGAAAAGAATAAACTGATTTGGGAAGTTGTTGGTCCATTACGGTATGCCCCCAAGAAATTGAATATACATATTAATTTACTGATGGTAACCAAAGATTGTGATAATAATGATGGTGATCATAGATGTGAATCAGCATGTGTACAGACACATTATTGTTGGATCAAAAATTTGTCTCGACTAGTTTCCAATCAGATAAATTCTCATGAACACAAAATTTATTTTTGTGATGGATGTTTATTGTATTTTCACACAGCAAGATCTTTGGCTATGCATCAGAGTCACGATTGTAATCATGTATATACAACAATACCAACAGTGAACCATAAACTTGACAAATTTGGTAAACACGTTCCGGAAAATATTTTAAAATTTGAACATTTTGAAAAACAATTGAGGGTGCCATTTGTTGTTTATGCAGATTTTGAATCAATTCTGAAACCGGTTGCTAATACAGAACCAGATCCAAGAAAATCTTATACATTAAAAAGTGTCAAACATGAACCTCACTCCTTCGCATATTTAATTAAATGCTCTTTTGACGATTCTCTTTCCAAGTTTGAGCTATATCGAGGTCATGACGCTGCAAAAGAGTTTGTGTCTCGCCTAGAAATTGATTTAAGGGGGTTATATAACACCTATTTAAAGGATTCTAAACCAATGATTCCCTTGAATAATGAGGAGAAGATTCAATTTAGAAATAGTAAAGTTTGTAACATTTGTGAACAACCGTTTGAAGACGGTGATGAGAAAAAAGTTCGCGACCATTGTCACCTTACCGGGAAATTTAGGGGTGCAGCCCATGGAATATGTAACGTTAATTACAAGTTGCCCAATTTTGTTCCAATAGTATTTCATAATTTGAGCGGGTATGATTGTCATATGTTTATAAAAGAGTTATGTAGGTATGGGGACAAAATTGATGTTATAGCTCAAAGCAAAGAAAAGTATGTTGCATTCACAAAGAGCATCTATATGCATGATTATGTTGACAAAAATGGGGCTTTGAAAAAGAAGTATTTAAAGTTACGATTTATAGATAGTTTTAAATTTTTATCATCGTCTTTGGCAAATTTAGGAAGTGGTTTATCCAATGATCATTTTAGGGAAACAAAAAAACATTTCTCCGATAATGAAAAATTTGATCTGATGCGTCAAAAGGGTGTATTTCCATACAGTTTCATCACCGATTTAAAAAAGATGGCTAATCCAATTCTTCCAACAAAAAATGAATTTTATGATGAACTAAATGGGGAACACATTTCTGACACAGATTATGAGAGAGCTACACGAGTTTGGCGCGTATTTAATTGTAAGAATCTTGGTGAATATTCAGATTTGTATTTAAAATCTCACATCCTCCTTTTATGCGATGTATTTGAAAATTTTCGTGATCAATCATTGGCAACATATAAATTAGATCCTATTCAATACTACACTTTACCAAGTTTGTCGTTTGATTGTATGTTGCGCATGACCAAGGTGGAGCTAGAGTTGTTGACAGATATTGATATGATTCACTTTTTTAAAAATGGCATTCGCGGCGGAATAAGTCAGTGTACTGAGAGGAAGCATATCGCCAATAATAAATTTATTCCAAATTATGATCCATCAGAACCATCATCTTTTATAATGTATTTGGATGCCACGAATTTGTATGGCCATAGTATGTCACAATCATTACCATTTCGTGGGTTTAGATGGTTGTCTGAGCAAGAAAAATTAGATCTCAATATATTGGATATCGCAGATGATAATAAACACGGTTATGTTCTAGAAGTTGACATACATTATCCTCAAGACCTACATGATAAACATTCAGATCTTCCATTTTTAGTTGAAAGTTTTTTACCGCCAACCGGAGAATCTAAATTAAAAAAATTAATTCCTAATTTAAATGAAAAAAGAAAATATGTAGTTCATTATCGAACGTTGAAACAAGCTATTCGAAATGGTTTGATAGTGACACAAACACATAGAGTATTGATATTTGAACAATCACCGTGGTTGAAAAAATATATCGACTTTAATACCGAACTAAGAAATAAGTCAAAAACAAAATTTAATAAAGGCCTTTTTAAGACGTATAATAATTCGGTTTTTGGGAAGACCATGGAGAATGTTGAAAATCGTAAAGACATAAAATTGGTGACCCATTGGGAGAATATTAGAAAGAAATTGGGCGCGAAGGCGTTAATAGCTCGCCCCAATTTTAAAACGTCCTCTATTTTTACCGAAGATCTGGTCGCGATTCACATGGGTAGACTAAAAATACTTTATGATAAGCCGTTATATATTGGGTTTTCAATATTGGACATATCAAAAACCGTCATTTATGATTTCTTTTATAACTTTATTAAAGCCAAATTCGGTGAAAATGCTTCCTTATTGTACACTGATACAGATTCTCTAATATTGAAAGTATATACGGAAAACTTTTACCAGTTTATTGTTGAACACCCCGATAAATTCGATACATCAAATTATAGCATTGACAACATTTATAATATTAGGAAAAGTGAATCAGTAGTAGGTAGAATGAAAGACGAGTTTCAGGGTGACCCCATAAAGTGTTTCTATGGCACCGGTGCCAAAGCCTATTACGTCAGTTCAATAAGCAATGAAATTAAAAAAGCGAAGGGTGTAAAAAAGGCTGTAATCGATAAGCAACTTAATATTGAGGATTATAGAAAAGTTGTAGAGCGCGGGGGATTAATATTTCGAAAAATGAAAACTTTCAAGAGCGAATTGCATGACGTTTATACTGAAATTGTAAATAAAGTCGCACTTTCTCACGCAGATGATAAGCGTTATGTGATTCCAACAACAACTAAAACTCTGCCTTGGGGTCATAGCGACATAGAATTTTATAAATCAGACCCAGATGAAAATTTAAAACTGTTTATACACATTGCTGAAAATTTACTTAGAGACGATAGCACTGACTATATCTAAGATGTGAATGTATAATGTATTTTAACACATGTTTTTGTAAATTATCTATGTGATAAAACCTTGTTTTAATAAAATATTGTTTCAAAATTGTATGTGACTTTAATTGATATTAAACTATTTTCCACACCACCGAATGGGGTTGGGTTATTTGTGCATTTTTATCCTGGTTTGGTAAAAAGTTGTTTAAAATAGGAAATGCAAGATTAAGAAATGAATTACAGTCAGGTAAAGTTATATTATTAAAAAAAGAATGTAAAGAGCTTCCGGTCGGGCTTATTCTTTAATAAGTATCACTAAAGAATAAACCCTTAACGGGGCTGCCAGGCGTGAACTGAGCTCTTTGTCGCACCCCATTCGTTTTTTAAGGGAAACGAAATTTCAAACGAAAAACCCAGGTAAAAATTTAGATCTAGAGACTCAAATCCTCTTTTTCCGCTCTCGATCTCGAGTGGTTGCACAATATGCAAACCCCCGTGTGGACGAAAACGTATAGTTTTCCACGACAGTTTGCACACTTAAGGTCCGCCTGCACAAATCCCATTGGCACTTTGTCATGCCTCTGATGACGCGATGCTTTTGGCTTTGGACGCGCCATCCCACTGTAGCACTCCTCACATAATAAAGCACCACCAGGCAGGCTGACGTAGCTTATAGTGCGGCAATATGTTGGTGCGGCAATGTTTCCACAGAAACGAAGTACAGCTTGACGCCCGTCAAGCTGAAACGAATCCATTTCTAGGAATTCGTCGACAACAATACCTTCATCAGCCATGTTAATACTTATGGAGCTTTTCAAAGTATGAGTTTAACTCTCAAATGCGGTGCTATTTATTTCATTTCTATAAATGAGGAGTACTCATAGCGCATGTCCTTCACATGAACCCATAAAAATCTCAAAATGTGGCAACAGTGGTTTTAAAATGTGTTGAGTTAATGTATATGATTGTAGACAATTTTAAAGTGTGGCAACAGAGGATTTTATTATTTTCAATTTTCTTTATGCTATTTGACGGAAATAAATTTATTCCTCAGATTTTAAATTCCACGATTCATAGAACAGCAACAGTGTTAAGGTGTCCAAATCAGCTTCAATCTCCCGCATCTTACTTCGCCAAGCACTATATTCCATATGCCCGCCCTGCCGTAACCTACAATAAACGGTGCCTTGATGTAACACATTGACAATTGCAGCGCATGTTTCGCCGAGATCGGGGTAGTTAACAGCATGTTGTCGATACATCTGAATGCATCGCAAAAGATTGTTCAGAATGCTGCAAACGTTGCACATGTTAATGCCTTGTCGAGAAATATTGCAAGATCTAGGAGGAGGTCGCATTATATAGCAATATGAATGCAGAGAGGGGGTTGGGGTGCAGGACGCGCATGACTTGTAGTATTAAATAAGGAAAGGGCATATCATCAGATTTTTACAAGAACACATTACATATAGTTCACAATGTGGTGACATTGAAATACCCTTGTGACGTATTTTATATTGCGTATGGGTAACTAAAATAATCTCGAAAACGTTATGCTAACACGGCAATGTCAACTTGAATTGTTCTAGAAAATATCTTGTGATAGAATGGAAGACGTGAAGCAGCAAAGTCACCTTGATATGGCCTAGTAAATATGTTGTAGTAGAATGGATGGGGGTGAAGCGGTAGCAAAGACACCTCGAAACTTTCGAGTGCGTGTGTTGCGACAAAGCAATTAAAGTTTTTAGTGGTGGTGGTAGTAGGATGGGAAGGGATGAAGGGAATAAAAAGGCTTGTTTCTTAAACGTTGAGATAGTTCTTCGTTTGCACTTTGAGCGTTCTAGTGTTTTTATACGCCAAATTTAAAATGTCTTACTATATGGGTGAAGAAACGCAGGAAGCCGTAGTTGCTGATCTCCACAATGACGATGGAATGGAGAAAATTATGATGGAGTTGGATTGCTATGACGTCGAGCGAGTAGCCTCATCATCTGCACAAGCCGAACAACCAGCTTCTTCTGCGGCGAAATGTGTGGTGCTGCAAAATGTTAAATTAGCGCCTGCAAGAATCACGAAGCGGCCACGTCGGAGTTCAACGCTACAGAATCTGCTGACCGACAACGGTGAGGTGGGAGTACCCAAAAGGAAGCATAGAAGAAACACACCAACCGCAACAACCGCTCCGACGCTGGAAAGCATCGCAACCACCACAACTGCGACGACGTCGGCATTACTTCAAGCATATAATGATGATGTGCCCCAAGCCAAGTCACCGCCACCGCCGACATGGTTGAATGATTTCAAAGGGGAGCGAAGAAACGTGATGCTGGAAACATATAGGTTGAAGCGGACAGTTCTGAAGGAGTTGGGTGAGCATGAAAAAATAATAGCAGACACAGAAGTACAGATAGCTTTGCTGCAAAATGATCTGGCGGTGCGAAGGATGATGGCCGAGGAGTGCAGAATCCAGTTGGGCCATTTTTCCAATATTTAGATATAGGGGTAGTTTTAGTTATTTAGTTTATTGT
>JAEQML010069817.1:0-17217 GCA_016904865.1 Pissodes strobi | reverse complement strand
TGTGAATATTCATGCAGATCCAAAAACTTGCTGAACAAGTCAAATATTTGTTGACAGAGCTTGTGAACCGGTGCAGACTTTAAATCTGACTTCAAAGTATAATTATTTAAACTAACCTGTAGATAGATCCTGATTTGGCCTTGTGTCCTATCGAATAATAATAATCTCTTCGGACAAGGTACTTAATTACATAGAATGTGTCTCTTTAACAAACATTTTATTTTTGGCTCTTTACAATAAAATCCGCACATATTATGGTAAATTATACTATTCTAACACACTGGTAAAATCTGAAAACCGAGTTTTTGATAAAAATTTTTGCTTTATTCTAGGCCAGTTTTTTTTTTTTTATTTAAAACATTATTTGAATTGGCATAGATATATGTTATAAAATAGACCCCCGAGACAATATATTCAAAATACGCTGTAGCAGTTCTACGGTAAATGCCAATTAAGTGTATCAAAACACATTACTTCCCCTGCTTAGTAATTTACCCCGAGTATCTAATATTTGTATTAATAAAATTTTTGTATTTGCGGTAATTTTTTGACATAATATACATTTTAATATTAAAAAATTAAATCAAGAAATACATTTTAATCTCAATATATGTAATATTTAAATATGTATTTGTTTTCAAAATTAAAATTTATTAAAACATACACATTAAAGTAAATATACCACAAAAAATTAATCTGCAAAAAATTTGGTTGAAAGATAGATTTGATAATATTCACATGTCTTTAGACAACTTAAATAAGAGCAACTTTTTAACCATGAATTTGAAGTCCTATTCTTAATTCAATTCACTAAATGTAGCACCATCTTCTTCAACAATATTAAAATTGTACTATTTTTCATTGGGAAACATATATTCACCGGAATTTGGATAAACCTCCTAAGATTAGAATTAAAAACAATTAGGAGAAATTTAATAACAACTTTTAGAAATATCCTAATTAGCTTTCTTGGACGGCTCTCTTACTTTCTCTTTCAGGCTCTCACTGATTCTTCTTGGTACCTCGGCAAAAAGAAGAGTTCCACCGAAAACTAAAGCGGTTCCAAACCAATGAGCTAGTGTAAATGGATTTTGGAAGTATACAATACTGAAAACTAAAGATAAAAATTTTCTAAGAGTGATAACTAAAGTTACAGTAAGAGAGGTGCATTCTGTAGTCAATACGTATACGGAACTAATACACATGTACTGAGTGAGGACATTTAGAAGCAAATATATCCAAATGACAGGCAGCACGATGTTAGTAAAAGGAATCTGTGCTGGATCACTGTTTGATGCCACTAGAGAATGGTCCCATATGCTGCTGGCATATAATAGGAATCCAGGAAGGGAATAGAGATGCTAAAAAATAAGTATTAGTTACAAGTAAAATCCCAAAGGTCTGGCTTAATGTTCTAACTTCTGTAACTTAAGCGAGGCGTCCAAAACACGATACTCAAAAATAATTTTCAATTTGAATATTGTTATTTTCCTAAATACTTCAATCTATTGACTTAAAAATTGATCACTACCTAAGATATAATATATTTCGTTTGGTAAATTAAACCGGTTTAAACCCTATTTATTGTTTTAAAATTCTGTTGCCGCCATCTCTTGCCGACTTGCAAATATTGTGACTAGATGGATTTACAAAATATAATATTTAATAATTTTAAAACTGGGTTCATTTGAAGGCTTTTTTAATAAATGTATCAGACAAACTAAGGTAATGACCAGCTTTTAAGTGAATCGTAGGTAAGTACATTAAAAACTTTTCAAGAAAATAGCAATATTCGATTTTTTTGGGAGTCGACTGTCCTAACTGCTTTTTTTAAAGAATATGTATGAATATTATATGCCGATTAAACCACACAAATTGTTAACATTTTAAACTGCACCGATTACAATCATATTTACACTGACCTCTTTGAAACCTATTACTGACTTATAAAAAAAATGCGGTATTTAGAGGGACACTTCTTGAAGTGAAAACTTCTTTAGCGACGTTGGGAGATTTGAGACTCAATGAAACGGAAAAAGCTACACCATAAAAAGATATAGATCTATAGAATGTAGGCTGCGAGAGAATGAGATGAACACAGTGCCGGTCACACATTTTGAGGCGGGAAAATTAAATGTTATTTTCGCTTAATGAATAAATTTAAAATTGTAAAGAAACTCCTAGTTATAATGCATCCTAAACCGAATAACTATGATAATTCATTTATTATATTTCCGAAAAAGTTCAATCTTTTAAGAGGGAAATTAAAATAGCATCATTAGATTTAGGTACTATACATATATTATTTTTATTCCGATGTCAATCGGCCGAAATACCTTCAAATATCTGTTTGAAAAGTGAATAAATCTTCGCGTGTCCGTCAGACTACATATGTATCATTTGCAATAAAATATGTTCTAAACACAGTAAAAATAAATACATTATCTCTGTTTCTTAATGTCTCATAGAACACCTTTATTATAAATATAAAAGGCGTTTTGTTGAGTACAGGGTGAGATGACATAAAATGCGCCCATTTTGATTTTAAGGGTATATTTTCCAATACAAACACATTTGTAGTTGAACTCATCCGGTACGTTTGCCGAGAACAATAGGGGTTGCTCGTATAACAATGGGTAAAAAAGATATTTTTCGGGGAATGAATACATCAGTGTTGGGTATTAGGGTTTTAAAATTTATTTTATGACTTTGTTCAAATATTTTGTCACACAATGTAAAATAATAAACAAGCCAATTTAAAGTAGATATCTAAAGTTTATATTGGTAAATGAATGTAACAGGTTACAAACCATAACATAACTACAAAAACAATGTCACCCGTTTAGAAAAACATTTCAATTAGAAAAAGTGTTAATGTCAAATTTTTACAATAATCAAAACTAAATATGTACGTAATATTTAATTATAAATCATCCTCACTGAAGTCAGAGTCGTCAGAATTTCCAACTGAAATTAGCAGAGGTTCTACTGTCTCCTCCAAGAGATTGTCAAGATCCCACATTTTTGCTCTTCTTTTATGTCGTGGGTTATGGCATTCGTCCAGTTTTCGGCAGAGATTTGTGTTATCGATTTATTCATAAGTTTTCGCACATCTTTTAGCTTAAACGTTGTGTTGTTCCGAGCTACAAATCCTTTCATTCGTACCCATATAAATTCGATGGGATTCAATTCACAATGGTAGGGTGGCAACCGAAGCACATTTATTTCACGCGCTATAGCCATTTCGTCAGTAATGTATTTTTTAAACTGTGATTTGCCTTCCCTAACAATTTGTACCAGCTCCTTTTTCAACATTCCGTTTTCGAATGAAATATCTTTTTGAGACAACCAACCTATAATGTCCTCTTTCCTCCAAAAAGTGGTTGGCAATTTTTCTACTAATCTCGAATGATAACTTGCGTTGTCCATAACTATGACAGAGTTTTCTGGGAGTAATGTTATCATTTCGGAAAAGTAATCTTCAAAAACATCAGCCGTCATTTCTTCATGGAAATCCTTGGTCGATTTGGATTTACGATTGTCCCTTAGATATTGTCTCCTCCAAAGAATTATGTCCTCTGTCAATGAGTACAGGCTTCCGGTTGCACTTTTCCCACGAGAAGTTCATTTCCTTTAAAGTAGTCCAAAGTTTCTTTCTTCCCATGACCGGCAAATTTTCGTCTTCATTTACAACTTTCTGAATTTTATCGAGAGTTGGTATTTCCTTACTCAAATAAAAGGCGTGCACATGTCTCCTTATTATGCTTCTGGGACAGTCATCAACAACCGATGGCTTCCTCACCGTAGATGTTTTGGGCTCACAAACAGTTCCACTTTTTCTCTCTTTCAGAACATAAATATATTTTTACAGGTATAAATTGGCTGGGTTCATAACCATAAAGCGATCAGGTACCATTAATGATTATAATAGCATAACGGTAAAAATTTAAAACTAACTTAGTATAATGACAATATATTTACAACTGGTAATTCCAAAATATAATATAGTAAAAACACAATTAATTTATTTGTATAGGTCAAATAGACGCAAGTTGTAGCGCCTATGGTTTATGATGATTTACGGCTCCAACCCTTTTCGCTGTGCTATCAGACATTTAGAAATATACTATATCTGATTTTACCTAACATACTTCGATGATGAATTAAAATAAATTTAACTTGTTTGCCAAGAGTACAAAGTAAAAAGTAGTTGTCGTCCGATCACTGAAGTTAGGCAACGTCTGACTTGATTAGTACTTGGATGGGTGACCGCTTGGCATAGCCTAAAGAAAACTATAGCCGCGACACTCGGCTCGTTTAGTGGGGTACGGAATCAAATTTTCTCCGTGAAGCTCAGTGAAGCGAGGACACTACGCAGTTGGAACTCGATGCCAATCATACGCGCTTACCTGGGCCGGAGTGCAATAAATTTTCATAGGAATTAAACTAGAAAAAGATTCGTTGTTTGGGTAAATAGACTATCGTTATGCGTATATATTGTTTTGTTTGTATGTTATATAAATAAGTTAATGTTTATGTGTTAAAATGGGAAAAGAACGGCAGAATTAAGCCGCTAGTTAGTTTGTTTATTTAAACTTAAATTTGATCATAAGATATCGGAATCGGTTCAAATGACTAAAATAAATTGGAACTAACTGAAACTAACCGAAAGTTAATTGAACGACTAACCAAAGCTAACCAAAAGTAACCATAAGCTCCAAAACAGGCTAAAATGTACCTATCGTAACAGGTTACAAAAATTAAAGTAAGTTAAAACTAACCAAAACGAAACGAATTAAGCGACTAACCAAAAACATTAAATTTGCTTATAACGTATAGGAACCGATTCAAATGACTAAAATAAATTGGAACTAACTGAAAGTAACCGAAAGTTGATTGAATGACAAACCAAAAGTAACTAATAGCACAAAAACGGACTAAAACGTATCGGAACAGATTAAAAATGTTAAAGTAAATTAAAAATAACCCAAATTAACCGAATATTGGCAAGTAACCAAAGACATTAAAATTGGTTATAACGTATCGGAACCGGTTCCAATGACTAAAATAAATTAAAACTAACTGAAATTAACCGAAAGTTGATTGAACGAAAGTAAGTTGAAACTAACCGAATTTTGAGGACTAACTAAAATTAATCAAACACATTTAAATTAATTATAACGTATCGGAACCGGTTCAAATGACTAAAATAAATTAGAACTAAGTGAAAGTTACCGAAAGTTGACTGAATGACTAACCAAAAGTAAAGTCCGTTCAAGTCTATTGCGCTGTTACGTCATATCATTCCATCTTTCTTTATGCAATGAACGTATGTACTAAATTGGTCCGTCAAATTGGAATCATAGACATCGATTTGCGTCAATGTCAAAATATCAAACGAAAATAACAGATTTCATTCATTTATTGGTTTGTTGGTAGTTGGTTTGTGTTTTACGCTAATAATTGCTAATAAAAATTATTTTGAGATGCCCCACCGGTTCAGTGAGAAAGAGCAAGCTTTAATTTTAAAATTAGTGCATTATTTCACACGTGAAAAAGATGCTGGTAAGCCACTTTTACCCTGGAAAGCTGTGCACAATGTAAAACCAATTCTAGCCGCTAGGGCGGTATTTTATACAATTTTGCCATTTAAAATCGTTTTAAATGGATTTTAGACGATAAAAAAGCATATTTATATGCATATATAGCCGTCAAAAGTATTATTTTTTAATTATTATATTCGCAGTGTATTTCGATCCATAGCACAGCTTATTTTTAATGGACGGTTGAATTTAAAATGAATTTTCGCTTTAAAATCCACGACAAATTTGTCCGAAGCCATTGCTATTGGCCTAAAAAAGATCCGAATTTTCGGATTTTTATACAATTTTGCCATTTAAAATCGTTTTTAAACGGATTTTAGACGATAAAAAGCATATTATTACTTTAAATTAAACAAACTGTCATAAGTATAATTCACATGCCCAGACGCTTAAAACAATATTGTCATAGCACTCTTCTAAAATTTGAAAAAGTTGGTTTTTGACTTTCCCAAATCAAAGGATATCGGCGCACGATTACTAGGTAAATAAGCTGTTGTATGTATGTTGATGTTATTCCTGGTGGCATTATATTTTCGTGTCGAAATTGTGCATTGAATTAATCCACTCCGAAGCTGACATAAGTAATAAGTATGTAAAATTGATAAAAACGGAACGTACTCTTGAATAGAAAACAGGTACAGAGACATCTTTTGGCTAGTGTAAAAAATAACGTACGAGTCTATCTAAGAAGTACGGATCTTTTCTTTTGACGTCAGAAATTCTGACGTAACAGCGCAATAGCCTTGAATGGACTATAAGTAAAAGCAGCAAAACGGTCTAATGCGTAACGGAACAGATTAAAAATGCTAAAGTAAGTTAAAACTAACCCAAATTAGCCGAATTTCGGCGACTAACCGAAAGTAATCAAAAACTTTAAAAATGGTTATAACGTATCGGAACCGGTTCATATGATATAAAAATAAATTAAAACTAACTGAAATTAACCGAAAGTCGATTGAACGACTAACCAAAAGTAACCAAAAGCACCAAAAGGGCTAAAACGTATCGCAACAGATTAAAATTATTAAAGTAAGTTGAAACTGACCCAAATTAACCGAATTTTGGCTACTAACCTAAATTAATTAAAAACATTTAAATTGGTTATAACGTATCGGAACCAATACAAATTACTAAACTAAATTAAAACTAATTGAAACTAACCGAAAGTCGATTGAACGACTAACCAAAACTAACCAATAGCACCAAAAAGGGCTAAAACGTATCGTAACAGATTAAAAATATTAAAATAAGTTGAAACTAACCAAAATTAAGCGAATTTTGACGACTAACTTGAATTAATTCAATAACTAAAATAAATTGAGACTAATTGAAAGTAACCAAAATTTCATTGAAATACTAACCAAAACAAACCAAAAGTAACTAAAAGTACCAAAACGGGCTAAAACGTATCGGAATAGTTTAAAAATAATATTAAGTAAGTTAAAACTAACCCAGATTAATTCAATTTTGGCGACTATCCTAAACACTAAAATTGGTAATAACGTATCGGAACCGAAAGTAATCGATAGCTGATTGAACGACCCAGTTTTGGCGGCTAACCAAAACTAACCAAAAATATTAAAATTGGTTATAATGTATCGGAACAGGGTTCAAATGACTAAAATAAATTAAAACTAAACGAAAGCTGATTGAACTAACCCAAATCAACTAAAAGCACCAAAACGGACTAAAACGTATCATAATAGGTTACAAAATTTAAAGAGCCCAAAAATAATCGAAAATTAATATGGAAACATTCATAAAATATATATGAAGGGTACAGGGGAAAAACGATCTAAGCGCCATTTCCATAGGAAACTTTTATTATTGATTTCACAGAAAATTTTATTCTTGATAAAAGTTAGTGCTTGGAAAAAAACTAAATTTGACGATGTTAAATTAAGACTAAGTTATACAGGGTACTTAAAAATACAAAAATGGTGGTTAAAAAAACAAAAACTTAGGAATATCGGAAAAGTTTCTACAGGAAAAATAAAGCTCCTATTAAGGTAAAAATAAATGTGAAATAGCATTTTTTCCAAAAGTGCATCGTTGCTGAAAAACATAAGGACAAAATTAAGAAAAAGCGGTTTTTTTCAATAATTGAAATGGATTTTCTCCGCAAAGAGCCCAAAAATAATCGAAAATTAATAATATGGAAACATTCATAAAATATATATGAAGGGTACAGGGGAAAAACGATCTAAGCGCCATTTCCATAGGAAACTTTTATTATTGATTTCACAGAAAATTTTATTCTTGATAAAAGTTAGTGCTTGGAAAAAAACAAAATTTGACGATGTTAAATTAAGACTAAGTTATACAGGGTACTTAAAAAATACAAAAATGGTGGTTAAAAAAACAAAAACTTAGGAATATCGGAAAAGTTTCTACAGGAAAAATAAAGCTCCTATTAAGGTAAAAATAAATGTGAAATACCATTTTTTCCAAAAGTGCATCGTTGCTGAAAAAAATAAGGACAAAATTAAGAAAAAGCGGGTTTTTTCAATAATTGAAATGGATTTTCTCCGCAACGGTGCGGTGCACTTTTGGAAAAAATGGTATTTGACTTTTATTTTTATCTTAATACGAGCTTTATTTTTTCTGTAGAAGGTTTTCCGATATTCCAAAGTGTTCGATTTTTTAACCATCATTTTTGTATTTATTGAGTACCCTGTATAACTTATCCTTAATTTAGCATTGTCAAAATTAGTTTTTTTTCCAAACACCAACTTTTATCAAGAATAAAATTTTCTCTGAAGTCAATAATAAAAAAGTTTCCTATGGAAATGGCGCTTAGATCATTTTTCCCCTTATAGAAATAACATGTTTCTAATTTTTTTATTAGTCATACAACCATTTCATTATTTAGCCATATTGATTTTAGTTTGCCAATATTATCGAATTATATTTCAGTATAAAAGGTCTCAAAAGAGCGGGACATATTTTCCGATTTTCGAATTCTTCTAAAAATTCTAGATAAATTTCATGTAGCATGTCGAATAGCATCCCTTCCATTTAAAGAATTTGAACTGTTTAACTTAGCGCGAAACGATTTGCATCTTCTTATCTTAGGTATTTAGTAATTATCTAGATATACGAAATTTTCGGTTTGGTGGGGAGTATTTTCCAGGTTGTGGTTATGTGGAAGATAAGAAATTGCAAAACATTTCGTTTGACAATAAACAGTTCGGATTCTACAATAAAGGCGTAAGTCTCAAAAACATTGTTTTTGCTGGTTGTTTTTCGTAAAAGTCGATCGTTATCCACATATATCCATTATCCACATATATCCATTATTTCAGATTTGATCAGCACCTTGATATCATTTTGATTCGCTGTACCTTTTTTGGTTTTAAAGATACCACGGTAAACAAAAAAGCAAAATGTAGGGTTGGTAGCCAAGTTTTTTCTAGATTACATATAAAACAAAACACCAATAATTTTCTGACATAAAAGCCTACTCTATATATATTTTCTAAATAGAACACCCTGTATATTACTACATTTTTGGACTCTCTAATGAAATCAAAACACATGTCATGTATAATATCCTATACCTATCTTTAGCTGTTTACGAAATATTGACAGTTGAAAGTCGGGCATTTTGACATTTTGACAGGCTTTAAAATTTAAACCGCACGAGATCAAAGAAAGCGGTTTGCACATCTCTATCTTAGGTTTTCATAACCTATCGAATGACAGTGGCTTTCAATTTAAGCGGGGGTTTAAGGAGTTCCGGTCAATTTTATTCGCGGGTTAAATTCAAAGTTACTGTCATTTGATAGCTCATGAAAACCTAAGACAGGAATATGCAAACTGTTTTCTTTGCTCTCATGCGGTTTAGATTTTAAAGCCTATCAAAATGTCAAAATGCACGACTTTCAACTGTCAATATTTCGTAAACACCTAAAGAAAGATAGGTATAAGATATTATACACGAAATGTGTTTAGACTTCTCTAGAGATTCCAAAAATGTAGTAATATACAGGGTGTTCCATTTAAACAATGTAGAGTAGGCTGATATGTCAGAAAATCGTTAGTGTTTTGTTTTATATGTAACGTAGAAGAAAACTTGGCTACCAACCCTACATTTTGCTTTTTTGTTTAACTTGATATCTTTAAAAACAAAAGTTACAGCGAATCAAAATGTTATCAATATAAATTAAACGCACGGTACATGTTGCTCCGATTTAGCGTAATTGTGCACTTCATGCATAAACTAGTTCGTGAACTATAGCCAGATCAAAAATTTACTTTCATTTCACCATCTTGACAATATTTTTATCTAGCGAATAAAATGAAAAAGCTGTTACGAAAAAATATGCAAAATCGTACATAATACGTTTATAAAATTGTGCAGGCTGCTAAGAATCTATATAAACAAAATTATGTACTTATATAAGATCTTTTTTAAGCTTAGAAGAGAACAACTTGTGTATAGATCTTGTTGATATTTAAAGATTAACTTGGAACTTATATTCTATTATAGTTATATTCATGTGAGTTTATTTGAATTGATTATATGTGTGTTATATCGTTAAAAAATAAATGATTTTCTACATAAATGAGTTGTTTTATTGATCGTAATTTATTAAAATAATATGTATCTCAATTATATTGTTCTTTATGTAATTGACTTTTCTTTCAGGAATGCTGTACTTACTACAAGTAATCTACATTCGCCATTCTTAATTTCACTTCAAAAGACATTTTTAACTATTTCCTTCAGGTGTAATGTTTAAATAAATATCCGGCTCTCTTTATGCAACTTTTTGGATCAAAAAATTGGTTATTCTCTACTCGAAATAAACAGTATTTTATAAATCATATATTTTGTAATTCAAGTTTAAATAAAATAATAGGGGAGAGTAACAATTTTAGTATATAACGTCTCAAAAAATTTGAGTACGGCTCACTTCACTAATGATTGCCGGGGGGTTGACGTCAAGTTAGATTTATTTATTTCCTCCCCACTACATAGTGATAAAGTTGGTCCTCGCTTGTCAAAGGTGCCGCGCTTAAGTGTCGCAGCTATAGTTTTCTTTAGGCTATGCGCTTGGTTTAGTTTTATGAAGGTTTCACTTCTACCGCGTGTGAACTGTTTTTTAATTTTACATAGTTTTTATTAGCGCTCTGCCGAAATTTGCACTTATGTCGTGTAGTTTTAAGCACACACTTTTTTAATTACACAACATAATTCAAATTATATTTATTTCTGAAGTAAAAATAGTCGTTAAGAAAATATATAAAACGTAGCTTGATAAGTAATTTAATCTAGCTAAGAAAATGAAAACAGAAAACTCAGATGCTCAATAAATCCTACGATAATTATTTAAAGCTGATATTGTACATTCTTCAGAGTAAACTACACTAGGGGTATTTGTAAATGTTCCATTTATATTTTATTTTTTATTCCATCCGGTTGATTAAAGCCCTCTGAAATGGTGGAAATATGGAAACGAGCTGAAAGTCAGCACTTGAATGGATGGGTAAGATTGAACTTCTGAATTGAACACGTCCGGACATGCAAACCAGACACATCATCAATGCTGAAATTGTAAAAAATTTGAAAATTTTGTCGTCTTCTGTTTTTCGTACAGGTAAATGGCATTTAGTGTTTAAACTGCTCTCTATTTAATATAAGGTTCTTATTAAATATACTCAAATGTATCATCTTTGGGCGGGGTTCAGGTACAATATTTATACTTCTTTGGTTTTAGTTTTAACTTCCTACAGTATTTTTGAATAACTAGTAATATTTGCGTCAAATCCAAGCTCTCTGGCCATAAATCCGGTTATATATTCTTGCAAATTGAAATTAAGATGGGAAGTTTTCTTCTTTAAAATTTTCTCTATTGTTATCCATCTGACAACTTTTCTATTAAATTCTTCCATGTAACATTTAGTTACCAAAAATCACTACGTTTAGTCGCACCAGGTAGTTAAACTACCAAAACTACTTTTTCTATACAAACCAGGAACAGTGGAGACATGCCCATACCGGCGTGGGTGAACAGTGTCAAGAGAATTATCTAAAATACTGGCATGTCAAAAGATCCAAGCCAGTCTGGCGACAACTATACAACTTGCCATGATTTAATTAACGAAATTGCCACTGTCTTTGTGTCTACATGATGTATACTGTTTCTTATATATTATTAACATACCAACAAATTCTTCAAAAAATAACTCTATGCTTTTAACATTTTGATCGTACAGCTCTACATATGTTATTAAACCATAAAAAAAACACACAATATTTGTTTCATTGATGTCTATTTTTGAAATTTTACATATCACTTTCGTGTTGCCTTATCACGAGCTCTTCCACGGTATAAAAACAACGTGCTCTAGCTAATTTGCAATGCAATAGTTGAAGGCTTTCCTCCTAATGACAACATCGCTCTGCCACAGTAAAACTAAACCGGTAGGCTGACCTGACTTCCTGCCAAGGAATATAATCGGCAACCTCCAAGAGCATCTATCTTGAGATCTTATCCTGAAACAGTCAGTTTTGTAGCGGTACACGAGGCGGAAGGATGCTTTGTCAGACAGTTTAGGGTACTTTGTGGATTTATGAAAGCAAAACCAAAATATTATTTATGTGTTACTCTGATTTTGTCTAATGGGTTTACTGTGTTGACGATAATATCATATATTAATCAATAACGCTAAATTCGCATCGTACGCCTAAGGTATTTCTTTAAAATATCGTGCGTGTGACCTGACCGTTTACTTTCGAGGTCACAGCGTGACGAGGGGATTTATGAATGAAGTTTTCCCAGCTTCACTGTGACTGCAACGAAGTTGGAATTTGTGTTATTTGAACTCTTCGTTGTATTTGTGATTTCAAGATTTCTTAGGTTGCGTTTGAAATGAGTTTGCCTATATTTGCTCTTAAACTGGTTTATTCACGAAACACATTACCCAAACAAGATAAAAATGCACCGCATTTACCTCAACAAATAAATACAATGCAAAAAACATATACCACAATACTTGCCCATCGCGTACTCGGATTCCTATAACGAGACAATTGATGATATGTTTATATATGATTACATGATACCGAACAGAGTCGATGTAGGAGGTTACATAAGCATCAGGTTGCTTGGCGACTCGTGCTGTCAAAAAAAAAGAAAGGTAGCTCTGTCTTCAAAACTATGTTGTTACTGCCCGGTTTTATCCATGTATTCTCGAAAGTTTGGACAATGCCAAAAATTGGTTTAAATCGCTGTGAAGACAAAAATCTCATTGCTCTAAATCTTTGCCAAGTTTGACCTCACGAACCTGGGATTTGCTCAGCCCAATGTAAGGGTGATATTTGAGGCCGAGTCCCCACGAGCGTAACTTACGCCGACGTAATTTAGGCCGTATTTCAGCGGAACATACCTTCTACCCAGCCGGAAAAGTTAAACAGCGTATGTTTGACAATTCTTTATTATTTGTTTACGTTACGCCAATACATTTTTGCGGTTATGGATATATTTTTGATAAACTTTTTAAAGTGGTCTACACTACCAATCACCAATATAATATTTTCAATTAGAAATTCTAACAATTCCTTTTATTGCAGGTAATACCTACACCTAGAGGATGAAATCTAAAACACTTTTGGTTGTCATGGGTGCCCTGGTTGTAAAACATAAGAAGTGTCCTTTTAATTTTAAAAAGCACTATCATGAACGCATAAGAAAACTGTACCTAATATATTTAAAACTGAAAGAAAATGAGAAAATAGACAGAAGATTTTGGGTGAGAGATATATTTGTAGAGAACCAAAGACTCCTACAGGGCGCTAGCGCTAGTGATAATCTTGTTAATGAAATGCGGCATAATGACAGCGAGAAATATTTTAATTTTATGCGAATTTGCCCAGAAGCATATGATTAACTACTAAATATTATTGTCAGGCCAGAAATAGAAAAAAATTAAACTTTTATGTCCTAAAATTCAACAATACAATACAGAACAATACCATATTCCAATCATAACTTTAAAAACATCATTTGAGTATCTACCTCTCCCATATTTAGATTTTGTAATAAAAACGAGTTTTCCTAACCGGACCAAAGTTTATGAAAACAACATTGATTAGCCACAAAATTTCCCAACAGGGCAACAGGCCAATGCGCCTAAATTACGTCAAAAAGTTAAACAAAATTCAACTTTTAGCAGATCGCCAGCGTAAACGCTGAAAATGGTAAAATGAAAAAAGATGGCGATCTCTTCACCAATTACAGGTCGCGGTTATGATCACGTGATCTAGTACGTGCGTATATAACGCGTGTGGGGACTCGGCCTGAAAGCTGTAACAAGGCTTGCCAGTATACGAAGCTCCATATTTATCGTGTATAAATAAAGTGCTAGCCAGTATTTTTCAACGAGAAGAACAATATAGTTCCGAAAAGTCAGATATGGATAGATTTGAATATATTTGCTGAGTTTTTCCCAAAGTTAATCGGTAAATTATACGATTGCAGGTGATCGCCTTTGGTGAAAGACGTTCTGCCTTGTGCTTTGGGTATATAAAAATACTCTATAGCTCCATCTATATTGCATTCACAGAAAAGTTACGTAACTGCATGTTAATTAGTAGAAGAACGACTACGACTGTTAATGATCAAGTTATTTAACATCAACATCAATGAATTATTATTGTAAACATTTATCCTGCCTTTAGCTAAAATACTCAACTCGTCAAGGATTTACGGACGGGTTTAAACATAAGACTGATACCGTATCAACTTGAAATTTAGTGTATGTTTGGTCATTGTCAATGTCGATGGTGGAATTACCGTTGGATTTCTTTGTCCTACCAGCAATGCATAATATCATACAGCCTTAGATACGTTTCATTGCATATTGCAGATGTTAGTAAATTTGGCGACAACCGGCTGGTAGTATTTTGCGTAGGTTGCAGGACAGTGTAAAGTGGGCCTGTGGGCCGAGTTTTTCCTGTCTTTTAACGTTGAATTTCACGATCTAGGCCGATTTTGACCTGAGTTCGCTCTGTTTCTTCGAAAAAACCTTCAAGGAAGTAATGCGTATGCCTGATAAAAAGTTCAAGAATTTTTAATTCACCCTAAGGGGGATTATACTTATTTCGGGTATAAAGTGGCATAGTTACTAGGTTGCTGTAGTAAATGAATTGACTGTGGATTGGTTGATTTTTGCCTGAAGCCAAGATTTTGGTTGGTGACTTGCCACGTGCAGTCGATTCTGGAACAAAGTACGCCGTTTCCATCCTCGAGGAATGCCTGTAGGAGAGAAAGCATTGTTCCCAATTCATTACCATCGAAAAACCCTACGTAGTTAGGGTTTTTTTTCGGCTAGCCAGTTTTCCTGGGAGCTACTAATTTTGACTGGAGCTGTTTTTGCTTGGAGTTGTGTAGATGGAGCAAGCTATTTATTTTGGTTTGGAGCGAGCTTTGCTTGGAGAGAGTTTAAGTAGCTAACCAAGTAGCTACCAGTCAATACAGTTGGTTGTGTTTCATTGGTACCGACTGTAGCCATAGAGGTATGACATTGCCTCAAATGCCACTGAGAGTTTGAGTCCCAAGGTGCATAGCGGTAGTCCACGTGCAGAAGGCCGTAGGTGATATCGGCGAAGACCAGTAAAGATAAGTTTAGGTTATTGATACTCTCCAGCGTGTATTTTCAGCGTAATATTAGTATTTTTCAGAGTGTATTAGATTGCGTGTTTTAGAATTTTCCAGCGTTGTATCATATCGCGTGTTTTAGTTTTCTGCGTGGTATTGATATAACTATTTTCGAAACTCTTTCGGTGTAAGCACAGCTTACCAATGCGAATCTAATTAACTGCTGTATTTACTAGCGTGGATCTATTAATGCTCATAGTTTTTTTATATTACATTTCTTATTCTTACAATTGGATTCATATTGTCTTAAATGATCAACATTGTCGTACTGATATCCAGTTCTAACAATTTTACATAACGGTATTTAATGATCTAAATCAGTAAGGTTTATTTATGTATAACTGCGAGTCGTCTACCATGGTAAACGCGCCCAAAGTTTAGTAGCTACTATTAGACGGAAAATTCTTAATTACTAGTATGATGAGACGATAGATTCCATATGTATATTGTGATTATTGATTAATTTGTTGAACTTTGTTTGATCTTTCGTAATCATTTGGTGTTATATTGTTAATTCCGTTATAGCTAAAGCGTGCCTAATAATTGTTCGATCATTCTTTATCTAATTCACTTCTATTATAACCCAATTTTAATTCAAATTACTGTCAATATATTTATGAGCATATAGATTATTACTTGATTCCAATTGAGCTCTTACATACTTTTTTATATTTATATCATTTTGTGTTTTGAAAGAAATATGACAGCACGTTAACGTCAAACCTAACGAACGCCAATAAACTTAAACCTGCACGAACGTTACAGTCTTTTATTTTGCTCTGAAATACCTCACCCAAACAAGTGTAGCTAATCGTCGTCTGGATTTTAAATCGCCCTTGTGTAGCTGATAGTCGTCGATTTTGGATGGCCCTTATGGATTCTTAAGACCGAGGATCTTCTAGTTTGGGTCTGCGAATTTGGTTATTTCAAACTGGTCGCGCCCTGGTTAAGAGTAAATAATTGACCCACTCCCACGAGCAAGTCGGAGCACACATGTTGCGCTGGCCGCATCCTTAAGGGTAGGACCTATCTTATTCATTATATCTTGCTAACACATTTAAAAGGCGTTTACGCGCAACAAATTGCTTGTCTTATCCTTGGCACCCCATTTGTCTATTTAAGTTATATTAATGTATGAATGAAGCTGAATTTAAAACTTGTGTTCAGTGCTTTCGTGCAACCATTAAAAATACGATACTTAAACTAACTCAAATGCGCGGATGAATATTTATTATAAAATTTAATTATTTTTGTAAAAAAAACGGGTCACAACACTCTGAAAGCAAAACGCACATACATTAAGGTATTAATTATGCGCATTCGACATTGGGCGACAGACAACATGGTTACTGAGCAAAACATTACAAGTTACGCACGCTATGTTGCAGAAGTTATTTGGCAATTATGATGAAATTCGACTTTCTATTCAATCACTACCTGATGTTGACACATTGGACTCAGAAGATAGCAAAACATTTGAGTTTCTGATTTGACGTTGGCACGTTTGCAAGAATATATAGAGAAATTAGGTGTACCTTCTCTCTCTAATGCACTACCGAACGCACAAAAAGCAAATGTTCAACTAATATGAGATTACCTGATATAAGGATATATTTTCTGAGTGGACTGGTTTTATGCAACTATTTACCACAATGATCACTGAAAATCAATCTCCTTCTGATGTACAATGTTTGTTGTATTTACGCAGTTTTTTTTGCGTGGTGAACCTTTAGAAATAATTAAAAGCCTACCTTCTACAAATGGTAGTTTTCAGACTGCTGTAGACTTACTGCGTAAAAGATATGAAAACAAATTAAGAGTAATCAACACTCTTTTCAGGCTTTATTTGTAGGTTGCAAAGGGCACAGCGGTAACACTCGGGAAATTTGTCACAGGACTAAGAAAGAATTTAAAATTGCTGAACAGTTTAAATTAGGATTTATGGGAAC